>SDVV010040373.1:0-10540 GCA_016164225.1 Gammarus roeselii | reverse complement strand
TCACGTACGAAGCGTGAAGTTAAAAACGCGCGGTGGGACAGTCAGTCGACCGGTAGTATTACTCTACCCACTTGAAGTACAAGCGAGAGAAGTTTTGGATGGTTCTCCCGAGTTGTCGGAACCAAACCAGGCACCCCTGTCCGAGACGGATGATGGGCAAAGGGACACAATTTGCCGGGTTCCCCCAGACAAGGGAGACAGCTTAAACACAACAGCTGAACGTGAGTTGGGCGCCATGAGACCCAAAAGAGCAGCGGCTCTAGCAGCAAGAAAGCGAATTGTCTCTCAACTACAATAGATGACAATGCGCTTTTCTCTCTGGCGGGAGTGTGTGGAGAATATATCCCACATGCCTAGCACGGAGAAGAAGTTAATGTATATATGCATATGTGTATGAGTATGTATGTATACATATATATGTGTATATGTATGTTTATGTATGTAGATAGCTTGTGGACCATCTTGCTTTTAGCGTGGGTGAGCGTTTCTTGTGCTTGAGATTGGGGAGGAATGCAGGGTCTACCGCCCTCCCTTCCCCCTCTCCTTCCTCAACTGCCTGAAGGGTTCCATTATTCGCTTTTTGTAAGATTAATTCCCTATCGTTTATAGAGCAATTTTTTAAAAGCCAAGTAGCCCCTGTTGTGGGCGTAAGTTATCCTAAGGTATACATACATATGACATTGAAATAGGTCATTTTTATGGTATGGTAATGGTAATTGTGGAAATGGTTTAGTTGTCCGTGGATGAGAGTAAACCTTCTTGGGTGCGGGGTCCGTGTGTATATGTGTGGAAACCGGCAAGCGTGTAAGATGATCGCCCCTGGGGAAAGAGGGCTGAAGCCTCAGTGTCCATGTAACGATGCCAGAGTGCGTGTGTGCCCGCGGGCGATTAACCCAAGAAGGATACCCTAATCAGACTAAGCTGACTAGCATAGTTAGATTACTGTAGCTTAGAGAGTTTACTAACCCTGCAAGATAGTTGACGCAGTTTTATTTAGAGTAACGATAGCTTTAGTACTCCATGACCGTAAATGACGACTGTGTATTAAAGAAAGAGAGTCCACGTGAAGTGGCCATCAATCGATGAAGGTAGAAAATTCCCGCCAAGCCCAAGTAAGTTCCCATTGTAAGTGTGATGTGTTGGGGACATGCCCGATTGTTTAAAAAATACAAAGAAAAATCCAGTGTCAATCCCCATTAGAAGTGTATTCTAATGAAATTAGGTGTATAGCTGTGGGAAAGGAAATAATTCCCACAACAGTTTTTGTAGTCAGTGTTGGTCACAACAGTGTATCTAGTTACAGTTTTAGTAGTCAGTGTTGGCCTCGCTACTGCTGTATCTAGTTGCAGTTTTAGGGGTCAGGGTTGGCCACGATACTGTATCTAGTTACAGTTTTAGTAATCAGTGTTAGACAAACACTGTATCTAGTTCCAGTTTTAGTAGTCAGTTTTGGCCCCGATGCTGTGTCTAGTTACAGTTTTACTAGTCAGTGTTCGCCAAGATACTGGATAATAATGTACCTAGTTACATTTTTAGTAGCCAGTGTTGAGCACAATTGTATCTAGATACATTTTTAGTAGTCAGTGTTGGGCACGACAGTGTATCTAGATATATTTCAGTAGTCAGTCAGTGTTGGGCACGAGTGTATCTAGATACATTTTTAGTAGTCAGTGTTGGGCACTATGAAGTATCTAGATAGATTTTCTGCAGATTTTTCCTGATTTCCAGTGGATGAATTTGAACAAAGTAGTTGGAAGAATAATTTGGACTACAATGGACTAGAGTTTGCTCTACAATGCAGTGGAGTTTGCTCTACAATGCAGAGGAGTTTGCTCTACAATGCAGTGGAGTTTGCTCTACAATGCAGTAGAGTTTGTTCTACGCTGCAGTAGAATTTGCTCTACAATGCAGTAGAGTTTGCTCTACAATGCAGTAGAGTTTGCTCTACAATGCAGTGGAGTTTGCTCTACAATGCAGTGGAGTTTGCTCTACAATGCAGTGGAGTTTGCTCTACAATGCAGTAGAGTTTGTTCTACGCTGCAGTAGAATTTGCTCTACAATGCAGTAAAGTTTGCTCTACAATGCAGTAGAGTTTGCTCTACAATGCAGTAGAGTTTGCTCTACGATGCAGTAGAGTTTGCTCTACAATGCAGTAGAGTTTGCTCTACAATGCAGTAGAGTTTGCTCTACAATGCAGTAGAGTTTGCTCTACAATGCAGTAGAGTTTGCTCTACAATGCAGTAGAGTTTGCTCTACAATGCAGTAGAGTTTGCTCTACAATGCAGTAGAGTTTGCTCTACAATGCAGTAGAGTTTGCTCTACAATGCAGTAGAGTTTGCTCTACAATGCAGTAGAGTTTGCTCTACAATGTATGTATGCATAGACATGCAGCCGTTTCCCCCTAGTTAGGTCTTAATTGTGTGTCGCAAGCGCTTCAAAATTTAACGCCAGTGGGAAAACGATGAGTGGATGAAAATGGTTTGCGCGAATTGATGTGTGGATGTAAGCTGACGGTCATACTTGAAGTGTGAAAGTAAGTTAGTAGGGGCTAATTAAAGTTATGGAGGTAAAGTAAGTTCGCACCACCCGTACACCAGAAAACACACGAAGAACTCAAACGGTCATTTCAGGCAGGGAAAGATTAAGATCATGAAGCTGGTTGTTGAGAAGAAAAAATACGGATAACCAATGGTTGTCACAAGGACGCATGCATCGCGATCACATGGTCACATGCAGCCTGAAATAGTAATACTAACATGGCAGGTCACAAGGTCACATGCAGCCTGAAGTATTTATTATGACACGGCAGGTCACAAGGTCACATGCAGCCTGAAATAGTTATGATGACATGGCAGGTCACAAGGTCACATGCAGCCTGAAGTAGTTATGATGACATGGCAGGTCACAAGGTCACATGAAGCCTGAAGTAGTTATGATGACATGGCAGGTCACAAGGTCACATGCAGCCTGAAGTAGTTATTATGACACGGCAGGTCACAAGGTCACATGCAGCCTGAAGAAGTTATTATGACATGGCAGGTCACAAGGTCACATGCAGCCTGAAGTAGTTATGATGACATGGCAGGTCACAAGGTCACATGCAGCCTGAAGTAGTTATGATGACATGAAAGGGTGAAGCATCTCTCCTAACATACATGACTACCTCCATTTAGGCTGCCATTAACCAGAGTAGGAGCATCTCTCCTAACATGCATGACTGCCTCCATTTAGGCTGTCACCAACCAGAGAAGAGCATCTCTCCTAACATACATGACTGCCTCCATTAAGCTGTCACGAACCAGAGTAGGAGCATCTCTCCTAACATACATGACTGCCTCCATTTAGGCTGTCACCAACCAGAGAAGAGCATCTCTCCTAACATACATGACTGCCTCCATTTAGGCTGTCACCAACCAGAGTAGGAGCATCTCTCATCTCCTAACATACATGACTGCCTCCATTTAGGCTGTCACCAACCAGAGTAGGAGCATCTCTCCTAACATACATGACTGCCTCCATTTAGGCTGTCACCAACCAGAGAAGAGCATCTCTCCTAACATACATGACTGCCTCCATTTAGGCTGTCACCAACCAGAGTAGGAGCATCTCTCATCTCCTAACATACATGACTGCCTCCATTTAGGCTGTCACCAACCAGAGTAGGAGCATCTCTCCTAACATACATGACTGCCTCCATTTAGGCTGTCACCAACCAGAGAAGAGCATCTCTCCTAACATACATGACTGCCTCCATTTAGGCTGTGACCAACCAGAGTAGGAGCATCTCTCCTAACATACATGTCTCCCTCTATTTTGACTGTCATTAACCATAGTAAGAACCCTCCTCCTAACTTACATGACTGACTCCATTTAAGCTGTCATTAACCAGTGTAAGAGTGTTCCTTCTAACTTACATGGCTGCCTCCATTTAGGCTGTCATTAACCATAGTAAGAGCCTCTCTCCTAACTTACATGACTGACTCCATTTAAGCTGTCATTAACCAGAGTAAGAGTGTTCCTTCTAACTTACATGGCTGCCTCCATTTAGGCTGTCATTAACCATAGTAAGAGCCTCTCTCCTAACTTACATGACTGACTCCATTTAAGCTGTCATTAACCAGAGTAAGAGTGTTCCTTCTAACTTACATGGCTGCCTCCATTTAGGCTGTCATTAACCATAGTAAGAGCCTCTCTCCTAACTTACATGACTGACTCCATTTAAGCTGTCATTAACCAGAGTAAGAGTGTTCCTTCTAACTTACATGGCTGCCTCCATTTAGGCTGTCATTAACCATAGTAAGAGCCTCTCTCCTAACTTACATGACTGACTCCATTTAAGCTGTCATTAACCAGAGTAAGAGTGTTCCTTCTAACTTACATGGCTGCCTCCATTTACGCTGTCACTAGGAGTAAGAGCCTCTCTCCTAACAAGTGTAATTAATCTCTTGCTAAATACAGTCCTGATTAGCCTTTGACGCACGACTTTCATTTAGAATCCTTTACCAGCAACGTTACTGAGTCAGTGATGACCTTTAGAAGCTATTGCTTCGTAAGGAAAAGTCTGTGCCTGTTCGCGCAGTCTGTATTTGTTTTCTCGGTGCCAGAGCAGCAGATCTGTCCTGGTATTTTTGCCAAGATTGCGACCTCTTTTTCGCGAAGGGATAAATGTCTGCTTATTTAAAGGGCATTCGAATCGGGTTCAATAAATCAGGTGACAGGGGGAGTCTGAAGCTCCCTCGGGTCCTAGTTAGGGAAGAACGCTGCTACTTCCTTCAAGGGTCGCAGAAATGGAGTAAGAGAGGGAGAAAGAGGACGGAACGATTGTCTGGAGAGAGAAAACGACATAACTTTCATCTCGTTTAATGTTCTTAAATTTTCCTCGGGCAATGGTTTGATCATGATCCTCTTGCTATTATCTCTAGTAGAAACATGTTTCCGCCGGTACATCAGTTATTACTACCACGTGCTACCTTGTAAAATGTCGTTACTTTGTGTATTCCGCTTACAAAATTTGTAGTAGGTGTATTTTAAAAGCAAACTTTCATCGCAAATAGGTACCATGACTACAATAATTGAGCACCTTCACACTCTTTCAATCATGTTGTAATTGCTAACCCTAGTACTTAAAGAGGCTTTTCCGACGTTCATGGTATTATTTGCAATTTAGAAATGCATATGAAATAAATTGCATTTTGAACTTTTCGCAAACACAGATACGCCAGTATGAATATTTGCATTAGGTACGTGACTTTTGTAGTAATGGTATATTTGATCAACCATCACAAGTTACGAGGCTCAGTGATATTTGAAAAATCTTTTGTTCTTTTAAAATGTACAATTTTGTTAAAATGTTAGGTAATCAGAGATGTGGTGGCATCGGATCCCAAAGCACAGATCCAAGAGTGATGACAACCCCGTAGGTTGTCACCTAATTTTCGAACAGAACACGGTCAATTAGCCACGACTCAAAGCAGCTAACAAATTGCACACAGATTATATAATTAGTAAATGCTCGAACCTATAAGAAATATGTACAAGTAAATCAAACGTCACTGCTTCATGACAGCTCACACCGAAATAAGAACTGATGCCAGATGGAGGGATTTGCACAGTATTGCAATCGTAGGGCTGAACCCCTAGTATGCACCTCCGTGCTTCACAAATATTTCTTTCAGTAAAGATAATCTAAGATAAAACTTCATTCTGGAACATAAGCAAAAAACCTTCACAAAGGCGGGAGGACTTGAAAGTTTTCATTTAAACTTTCTTCAGTCCAAAATTCATATGATAACATTTCAGAAACTGTATATGAACTCATGGTGTTCCTCCATAATTTGTAAATTTGTACTCATCAGTACCAAGATAACGTATCACCATTATTTTATCAAATGAGCATTGAAAATCGTTTATTTATTCATTACAAACTACTTCATCTACTCCTCTGTCACCCATCTTCAATATCCGCTCTCTGAAATTTAAACCCCCATGAACACATTTTATATCACCTTTCTCTCCCTCTTTTGTATTCCTCTTTGTGCAGAGCAAGCAGGAAAAAAACATTGCCAAGTTTAGCGCCTGAGAGGAGGTGACAAACGGCGCGGGTGCGTGCAATTCTTCGCGGGTGATTGAGGTCAAGTTGTTGCCACTGAGAAGGCTTATTTTGCCGCCAAGGTCGAGAAGAGGGCTTAGGGACGAGAATAGGGTGGCAGATGGAAATTGGCCAAAGGTCGAGAAGGAGGGTGAGAGACGAGACGAGGGTTAGAGAAGGAAATGGGACGAAGGTCGAAAAGTAGGATGAGAGACGAGGTGAAGGTCAGAGATGGAAATGGGACGAAGGTCGGGAAGTGGTGTGAGGGCCGAGAGGTGGGACGAGGGTCGAAAGAGCTGAAATATGGAGTGAAGACTAGGAAAAGGCGTGATGTTGTTATAGGTGTGAGGTTCAAAAGAGGATCGAGGGTTAAAAGTAGGACGAGCGTCGACAAGTAGGACGAGGGTCCAGAAATATGAAGAGGGGCCTGGGCCGAGAATAGTGGTGAGGGTCGAGAAGTGTGATAAGGGAGAAGAAGTAGGGCGAGGGTGGAGAAAAGGAGACAGGGTCGAGAAGAGAATACAGGGTCGAGAAGAGAATACAGGGTCGAGAAGTTTACAAGTGTTTACAAGTGTAAGAAGACAACAACAGGGCTTTTGGCCCAAACTGATATGCCTTTTGATAGTGAGAAGATTAGTTCTGAAGTAGAACGTCTGTATTTTCTATTTTAATAGATCAAGAAAGGAAAGTTTGTTGAAGGAAATAGCATTTAACGATGAGACTCAAAATAAGTGAAATCAGCACCTGAAGAAAAAGCCACCGACCCACGGTGCTGATCTGAGATTGTTACAATTTCATTCCTTGTTAAATCAATGCTGACCGGCGTCATTGCTGAACACTGTTTTGCAACGACCAGGTACAAATGCCGGACACCTTTTTTACCGTGAAAGTGCCAATGCCGGGCACTAATATAACCGTATGAGTGTCAATGCCGGACACAATTTTTCAGGAATATACTGGTGAAAATGCTATAGATGGTATCTATTTAGCTGCAATTTTGGAAGAATTTGTCGAGCTGTGACTTGAACGTTTCGATTGTATCGCTGTTCACAACTTCCGCGGGAAGTCTGTTCCATTTTTCGACAACCCTATACGTGAAGAAACCGCGCGTGATATCGAGTGTGAAACGCTTGCCACCAATTTTGCATCCATCATTCCTGGTCACCCCGTTCGCATTTAAAGTGAAAAAGCTTTCATTCTCGACGTTTCCCTTTCCCTTCTTAATCTTCCACACTTCCATAATGTCACCTTTGACTCCACGTTTCTCTAGCGAATAAAGGTTGAGTTCGCGCAGTCTCTCTTTGTACGTATTATTGCGCAGCGAAGGGATTAGTTTGTTCACTCTACGTTGGACCTTTTCTAATTTATTAATGTTTTTTCTGAAGTATGGAGACCAAAATTGGACGGAATACTCAAGGTGCGGTCTAACAAATGCAGTGTATAACATGCAAATACTATTTCTGCTCTTGTACTATATTGTGCGGGATATCATGCCTAACATTTTATAGCCTTTTTTGGTTGCATCGTTACATTGCTTGCTGCTTTTCAAGTCGTTACTAATGATGACACCTAGATCTCTCTTTTCGGTGACATGTTTCAATTTCTTTCCGTACATTGAATAATTGTGTTTAAGGGTATGGTGACCAATCTACATAACTTTACACTTGTTGACATTGAATTTCATTTGGATCTGCTAACATTCGAATTTGGTTTGCACTTTACTTCCTAGCTTGGTATCGTCTGCAAACTTACGAATGTTCGAGAGTAAGTTGCTGTCGAGATTGTTTATGAATATTAAGAAGAGAACTGAACCTAACACAGATCCTTGGGACATGCCGCTTGTAACTTTACCCCAACTGGAGGAAGCTCTATTAAGTACGACTCGCTGCCATCTGTCCGGGAGCCAGCATTTTATCCGGTTATTGAGTTCACCTCGAATACCAATGCTGTGCAACTTACTAACCAAGCGTTTGTGAGGAACTTTGTCGAAGGGTTTTTGAAAGTCAAGGAAAATGATGTCGACCGGAGATTTCACGTCGTGAAATTCAATTACATTCTTGAAAAAAGCAGCAGGTTAGTAAAACAAGAACGATGGCGTCTGAAGCAACTCTGAGAGTTACTTATTAACTGATTTAATTCTAGGAATACTGTTATTTTATCCTCGATCAAACTTGCCATCAATTTGCCCATGACTGAGGTGAGACTAATTTGACGGTAATTTCAGGGGACACTTTTTGTCCCCTTTTTTAAAAATTGAGGTGACGTTGACCTCTTTCCATTGAGAGGGGCAGGTGCCATTTGTGAGAGATTGGGTGAAAATGTTTGCTAGATGTTCGGAAATTTCATTCCTTGTCTCTTTCAGTATTCTGGGATGAACTTGGTCTGGACCGGGAGATTTTGTAACTTTCACTTTTTCTATATATTTAATAACTTTGACTGGTGAAAAGTTCACTGTGCTGAGGGCTTCGATTTGTCTTTGCGCTATGATATCCTCAGGATTAGGAATATCCGCATTCTCTAACGTAAATACAGAACATAAAAATTGGTCAAGCAGCACACTCATTTTAGTGTCGTCAGTATCTAGCTCACCGATATCATTTTCAAGAGGACCAATTACAGATCTTCATTTTCGTTCCTCGATAAATAACTGAAAAATTGTTTCGGATTAGTTTGGGCGTTGGTCGCAATTTCATTTTCGTAATCTTTTTTCATTCGTTTCTGGACCATCTTAAAAATCCGTCTGCTGATTATGTATTCATTTTTTGCAGCATCGTTGAGTGGGTGCTTCTATTTATTCGAGTGTTTTACTTTCTTTTGCGTCTGAAGGTGCTGCAATTCTCCTTTCCAGTACTTAGGCTGATTGACTGCTGTTCACTTGTTTTTGCGAGGGACATGGTCATTTCCAATATTTTGAAGTGCACTAAAAAAATTGCTTAGCGATTGATTGACATCTTGTCCGAGGGTTTTATTTGCAGACGCTATTGCGGTTGAGGGTCGAGACTAGAGGGATGAGGGTCGAGAAGTGGTACGAACCTCGAAAGAGGGAGACAACTGTTCTCTATCGTTGCCTAGACATCCACTTTAGCACAGAAAATCGATCAGATCTGTGGAAGGCAAGCAAAAGAGTCGTTCATGAGCCAGAGAGGTTTTGTTGAACAGTTCTCATCGTAGCGTTAAGCCGTCAGTGGAGCAAAGAGGGGAGCTAAGAGGGGAGCAAATAATGGAGCAAATAAGGGAGCTAAGAGGGGAGCAAAGAGAGGAGCAAAGAGTGGAGCTAGGAGAGAAGCCGTGAGTGGAGCAAAGAGTGGCGCAAAGAGTGGAGCAAAGAGTAGAGCAAAGAGAAGAGAAAAGAGGGGAGGAAAAAAAACTTCTTTTTCATGACCTGAGACAGGAACTGCGTAGGTGTCCACATAAGCAAAGCATCTCTACGAGACTGAATGTAATTAAATTCGGCCTTAGAGTCGTGCCTTTTAACAATACATTCCTTGCCTTATGTTCGCATCGAGCGCAAGGCTGCCCGTGAATAATGGGCGGTATACATTCATTTCTTGAGCGAGTCGAGCTGCAGAGCGAAAAATTATGAAATGTCTCTGAATAAAGTCAGCTGTTTCTGATCTTACGCTACGTTTGAAACACCTATTAAAAGAAGTGCAGCTTTCTCGCTCCACTTCTTTGGACTAACGCAACATCTTTACAGCCTTGTTGGCAGGAAGATTATGAGCTTCGCGTGAAAGAACGCTTACACATGAAGGAAGCGAGCGAATAAGGGCAAGGCTTTCGAATCGCAGCTTTATTGAGATATCAACAAAACTTCAAATAAGATAGCATCCCCTGAACTGATGCTGTTGGAAAACTGCATGATTTTCACAGATCGATTTGCTTACTTTGAATCAAGCTGAACTAGTTTTCCTAGTAGCATTACCTTACCCCATATACTGTTCGGCGGTCTGTAGTATAAACAACTTTCCACAAAGTATACCTAATTAGAACTCAACTTACCGATATAACTCGTCCTCTTGCGTCTTATGTGTTTTTTGCTGTCGGTGCTTATTTAGTGAGTCAAAGTCGCAACAAGTGCTTTCGAGCAGATCTCTGTGGTTATGTGCCAACGCTGGGTCAGATCAGAGACAAACGAGAAAGGTGGCGTCAGCAAAAGGGCCCACGATGGCATAGTTATGGAGAGATAATTGTTATAGAGGCGCAGCTGTAATCCTTTATTGGCTTGGTAACGTATCAAGGCCTTCTTTAGTGGTCGGTGAAATAAAAAAACTCGACCTGGAAGAAATGAAACGCTTGAGATTTTAGCCTCAGCTTAGAAATCCAAATTCGGAGGGCGTGCCTATCCAGATGATGTTACTCAGGGGTTGGTCTATTTTTTTGGGACGGAGGGGTTTTGCCCATCTAGTCCTATAAATTACTTGTGATTGTGTCAGAACTTTAGAATCACAATAA
>SDVV010040372.1:0-10540 GCA_016164225.1 Gammarus roeselii | reverse complement strand
TGTGTATCGTCACATCGACTGTATCCTCATCACGACCTCTTTTAGTGAGTGAGTGATTTGAGGTGAATTGCCATCTTCTCAATGATTGTGGCTGGCGACCTATTTGTTGTGTCATCAGATTTATATGAGGATTGAACTCTTGTTGTGGCTGTATTGTTATCGATTGTAAAAGGTATATAATGTAATGCTGAATAAATTTATTGATAAAGATCAAATAAATTGTTCTTAATACAGAATAAATCAACTTCCCAAGGTGTCTGCGATTGGATGTAGAGGAGGTGGAGTCCGCATCTAGCCAATTGGGAAGTTGGTCCCTACTACTCCGTCGCTAAGGTAAATAAACAGTAGTGAAACCATCACAGTAAAAACTTCAGTCCTCGCCAAGAATCGATCGCGCACATGAACACGATCAAGTCCAGCACGAAAGCCACTAAGCCATCCAACACAACCAAAGTTGTGACTCAAGCATTCGTGGGTATTGTTCTGTTCAGGGTCGACTACCACGAAAACAGCTCACCGAAAGCTTGAATCACAACTTTTGTTGTGCTGTATGGCTTAGTGGTTAACGTGCTGGACTCTTATTCATGAGACGCGCGATGGAATCTTGACATGTAAGGCTCGCTCTTCCATCACTAAGGCTCACTCTTCCATCACTAAGGCTCACTCTTCCATCTCTAAGGCTCACTAAAATTGCCTCTCAATATCATTTTAGCTGTTGTTGTAAATGTTCCTATGCATATTTGTCAAGTTATGAGTGACGGGCCTCCCAGCGGTCGAACTGTTTTTGCTGTTGAGGCCCAAATTAAATTGAACATCGTTTGGCATTTGGATCTGATACACATGCCGTCAAATATGAAAACATCTGCATTGTCTAATTGCTTGCAACCCTTTCACTGTCTATTGACCCACTCCGTCTGTTTACAAGTGTTTACAAGTGTAGGAAGACAACAACAGGCCTATTGGCCCAAACTAGGTTGCCTTTTAATATCAAGAGGGTTAGTTCTGGAGTAGAACGTCTACGAGGCCTATTGGCCCAAACTAGGTTGCCTTTTGATAGCAAGACGATTAGTTCTGAAGTAGAACGTCTAGGAGAGCTTCGTGTGCCATTTCTGCATTGTTGTATAACAACAGGAAATGAAACGTTTTAGCTATTTATCGGCGATTTATGTAGAACTTATCGAGCCGCGACTTGAACGTTTCGATTGTATTGCTGTTTACAACCTCCGCTGGAAGTTTGTTCCATTCTTCGACAACTCTATACGTGAAGTAATTGCGCGTGATGTCGAGTGAGAAACGTTTCCCAACGATTTTGTATCCATTGTTCCTAGTCACTCCGTTTGTATCTAGAGTGAAAAGTGAAAAGGCTCGTCGGTCGACGTTTTCCTCACCCTTCATAATCTTCCACACTTCTTTCACGTCACCTCTAACGCGACGTTTCTCTAGCGAATACAGATTGAGTTCACGAAGCCTGTCTTTGTACGATTTATTCCGCAGCGAGGATATGAATTTGTTAGCTCTACGTTGAACCTTCTCAAGTTTAACAACGTCTTTTCTAAGGAATGGAGACCAAAATTGAACGGCATACTCGAGATGCGGTCTAACAAATGCATTAAATAACTTGAGCATACTGTGTTGGTTTTTGTACGAGATAGTGCGGGTTATCATACCTAGCATCTTGTTGCTTTTCTTGGCAGCATCGTTACATTGCTTGCTGCTTTTTAAGTCGTTACTAATGATGACGGATAAATATCTCTCTTCGGTGACTTGAATGAGTTTCTTTCCAGACATTTTGAATATTCGTTTATGGGGTTATGAGAACCTATGTGCATAACTTTGCATTTGTCTACATTAAATTTCATTTGCCACTTTTCCGACCAATCAACAATTTTGTTCAAGTCTAGTTGGATCTGCTGACACTCTAGTTCAGTTTGCGCTTTTCCTCCGATCTTAGTATCGTCTGTAAACTTGCTAATGTTTGAGAGTACGTTGCTATCGAGATCATTAATGAATATTATAAAGATAACTGGCTCTAACACGGATCCTTGAGGCAGGCCGCTTGTAACATTACCCCATGTGGAGGAAGCTCCGTTAAGTACAACTCGCTGCCGTCTGTCCGTAAGCCAGCATTTAATCCAGTTGTTAAGCTCGCCTCGAATACCGATGCTATGCAATTTGCTAATTAGGCGCGTGTGGTGGACTTTATTGAAAGCCTTTTGAAAGTCAAGGTAAACGATATCGATTGGAGATTTTGTGTCGTGGATTTCAATTATATTTCTGAAAAAGAGTAGCAGATTTGTAAGACAGGAACGGTTGTGTCTAAAGCCATGCTGAGAGTCGCTAATCAATTTGTTTGATTCTAAGAATTCTGTTATTTTATCCGTTATCAAACTTTCCATCAACTTGCAAATGACTGAAGTGAGACTAATTGGACGGTAGTTGCCGGGACACTTCTTGTCCCCTTTTTTAAAGATTTGGGTAACATTGGCCTCTTTCCATTTAGAGGGGCAGGTTCCATTTGTGAGAGATTGGGTGAAAATGTTTGATAAATGTTCGGCGATTTCGTTTCTAGTCTCTTTTAGACTTCTAGGATGAATTTGGTCTGGACCTGGAGATTTGGTGACTTTCAATTTATCTATATATTTAATAACTTTGGCGGGGAAAAGTTTACTGTGGTGAGGGCTTCAATTTGTTTTGCCGCTATGATATCTTCAGGATTGGGAATATCCTGATTCTCTAACGTAAATACAGAGCAAAAGTATCCATTAAGTAGAACACTTATTTTGGTGTCGCCCGTTTCTAGCTCACCAACATCGTTCTCGAGAGAACCTATTACAGATTTTGATTTTTTTTTGCTTGAAATATAACTAAAAAAAAATTTCGGATTAGTTCTGGCATTGGCAGCAATTTCATTTTCATAATCTTTCTTCTTACGTTTCAGGACCCTCTTTAGATTTCGTCTGCTAATTTTGTATTCATTTTTTGCAACGTCGTCATGTGGATGTCTCTGTTTTATCGAATGATTTGCTTTCTTTCGTGAATGGAGGCGCTGCAATTCCCCTTTCCAGTACTTGGAATGATAGGCTGCTGTTCGTCTGTTTTTACGCGGGATATGCTCATGTTCGATATTTTTAAGTGCAGTCAAAAAATAGTCAAGCGATTGATTGACATCTGGCCCGAGGGTTATATTTGCAGGCACAATTGACTTTCTTAAGCCATCAAAATTAGCTAATCTGAAGTAAGGAACTTTTTCGCAGTCTGTTGATGTTTTCAACTCGAGCTCTATCAAAAAACGGATACAGTTGTGGTCACTAGTTCCGAGTGGTTCACCTACTTCGACGTTCGTGACATGAGAGTCGCTTGCACTAAATAGGAGATCAAGAATGTTACTACCTCTTGTAGGTGTCTTCACCATTTGGGTCATGAACTTATCGTCTGCAAAATCAATCAGACGTTGGCCAGTGGCAGTACATTTGTCTGATTCTCAATCAATGTCGGGGATATTGAAGTCGCCAAGCACAATACTGTGTTGTGTTGTGACAACATCGACGAGGGTGTTGTAAAGATCGATATCATCAACCACCTTGCTTTTAGGGGGCGATAGACGAGAGTGATTTGACATTTCATATGTTTACCGACTACTTGGATTGATACTATGTCGTGCCTATTGTTTGGAATGGTGACTTCTAATATTTGCAGAGTGTTTTTCACGAGAAACAGCACTCTTCCGCCCTCTTGGCCTTGTCTATCTTTGTGAAATAGTGAGTAACCGGGAAGAGTAAATTCGCCTAAATAATGCCTGGTGCTCAATTTCATCCACGATTCTATGATTGCTATCATGTCGATACTTTCGTTCAATGCAAGGATACCTAATTCTTCGATTTTGTCTCTGAGACTTCTAGCGTTCACGTAGTAACATTTCAAAGTACCGTTGGTCACATTGACTTGATTTGCTTGACTTATTTTGCTTCTACTCTGAGGTCGTTTGTCAGAGCCAAAACGTTCGTTTTCGTTTCGTGTTGGTCTACACCGTCGATACGTCTACCCTGTCGTTAGTTTGTTGTGAATGTTAATCCACCCCTCATATTGGTCTTCTCCATCTATTAGTTTACCCTATATATTAGTCTACACTTGAGATTGGTCTACCCAGTCTACTGGTCCACCCAGTCTATTGGTCCACCACGACTATTGGTCTATCCTGTCTATCTATCTGCCCTGTCTATTGGTCTACCTCGTCTATTGAAATACCTAGTCTAGTGATCCTCTGTCTATTGTCTAATCCTCCTTGTTGGTCCACCCCGTCTCTTGGTTTATCACATTGTTGACCTACCCCGTCTATATGTCAACCCCGTCTAGATGTCTACCCCGTCTAGATGTCTACCCCGTCTAGATGTCTACCCCGTCTATTGCTCTATAAAATTTATTGGTCTATCTCGGTTATCGGTCTACCCCGTCTGTGTCTGCCTCTCCTTAAGCAACGGATATACCGAAGAGATTAATGAACGCATTCCGAGCAAAATAAACTAGTAATTTCGCCGTCTCAGTGTTCAGTTGGTTGGTTGCTCGTCACTACTCTTTGTTTACGTTTTATCTGTTAACATCCATTGTGGCATGCATGGTGTACCAAGAACAATATCGATGGAAATTACTGGTGATAACCCTGCTTTACGGGACCAAAATCATCTGCGTACAGACCATGAATGAAGATTATTCCCACAATTGATTTTGGGATAGTATCGAAGGTATATTCGTTGTTGTATTGTTTATTGTATGGTATATTGCATGGTCATGGTCTATGGTACAATCTTTGTTGCATGGTCTAGTGTATGGTCGATTGCATGGTCATTGTCAATGGTATTATCGTTGTTGCATGGTCATGGTCTATGGTATATTAGTTGCTACATAATCTATTGCATGATCATAGTCTGTTATATATTCGTTGTTACATGGTCTATTGTATGGTCATGGTTTATTTTATATCCGTTGTTGCATGGTCAATTGTATTGTCTATTTCATGGTCATTGTCTATTGTATGGTCTATTGTATATCTGTTGTTGCATGGTCTATTGTATATTCGTTGTTGCATGGTCTATTGCATGGCCATGGTCTTGGGTATATTTGTTGTTGCATGTTGTATTAGTAGATAGTATTTGTGCGAAACAGCCCTGATGGCATAAAAAAGTCTACGGTGTTTGTGCCCCACGTTTCACAGACGGTCATACGGATCATGACTAACCTAAAAAATTCGATGGAATTTGTGCACGCCATTTTTCGCGAACGGCCGGGAGAACGCAAATCATGACTAACCTAAAAAAGTTTACGGGAGTTTTTGCACAGCGTGTTTCACGGTCGGATCCTTATCTTACCTCATCTTGGAAGTCGTCGTGGGAACCTTATCCGGCTTACCGGTGGCTTACGAGTGGCTTACGAGTGGCTTACGTGTGGCTAACGGGTGGCTGACGGGTGGCGAGTGGCTAACGGAGGGCCCTAGATTGAGAGTATTTTATGTTATGAACATGTAATTTATATAGGGTTTAAATCTATATTGTATTTATTCATATATATCCAGCGCAGCAGGTGGACAAGTGGCTCGCGTGGTGGTGGATGGGGCTTTCGGCACCAGCTTTCAAATATATTTGGGAGGTTTTGTGGTTATGTACATTTATATTTTTACTGTTTACTAGTGTTTATTGTATTTACGTATTCTTGTTCTTTAAATTGCTGTTTTGGGGCATACTTGGTTCCTCACTGTTATTCATTATATATTTATTCGGTCCTGGTACGAATATGCCTTCATCCTATTTTTCTCTATGGACTGCTTGCTCACTTACTGTTTATTCATTATATATCTTTTTTCGTTGTTAGTAGGAATATGCTTATTTACGCCTCATTATTTTTAGAGGGGTGGGTGTAGGGATCCTCTAGGCAAAAAGTTCAGTACGCCTCTAGAATTTTCGTCAGGTGAGGCTGCTCTTAGCTGTTCGTTGTCCTATCAGTATTTTTTCCATGGCTGATTTGCAATTATTTCTATGTTTTGAGTGTATGTATGACTATACATATGTCTGGATTTTAAATCTATAAATTTTCCTGTGTTTATTATGTTCATATTCTAATCTATTTAGTGTATAATTGACTCATTCGGTGGCTGCTTGGTGGGTTCTTAGCGGTTGGGCTGTGGTCTTTTTTCTCTTTTTATTGTTTGTATCGTTTATAGGAATAGTATGGTAAGTGCAACTCGATTTGCAGCCTTAGTGTGCGTTCGGTCCTGCTTGGTACCAGCCTGATGTGTGGATTTTGAGCAACATTTTGTGTTTTCCATTTATGTATTTTATATGTATTCATATCTAAAGGAATAGTATGGTATAATAGTTTGGCAGTTGGCGGGTTGATGTATATATTTCTGGGGATGCAGCAGCTTCGTTACGAGAATAAGTATACCCCATAACGCACTATCCAGTTTTGAACCTGATATATCGGTGACACCATGTATCTGCATATTCTAAATGGACCGTTATCAAGCGTACGTAGACTGTTCGAGTAGTCATATCTCGACTTTTTGTATAGCTAGTTTCGGTTGGATGCCCCAACTGAGCGAGAGTAGCTGGAGCTTACGTAAACGATATGGATTTATCGTAAATTATTATATTGTGTTATGTATACATAATAATGATCGGTTAATATATGTTGAATATGTATTATTTTTGGAATTTTGAATGGTTATTTCATACAGATATAGGAAGTTTAGGATATATTAAGTTTGCAGCTTACATGAAGCACAGTATTTCAGGCATAATTGGTCGGTTATTGAATCCTTTTTTATACATCACGTTCTGTTACAAATAAGCCGTGGATACTTTGGCTAAAAAATATTTAATTTAATCTTATTTTGGACTGAGCTGGAGGATAATTCCATCAGATTTGTATATACTATAGCGTATTTGCGTAGAAGTATTCCACATCATTTACTATAGGTTTCAGTTATGTATGTTGCTCTCATGTTATGGCAACTTATTCACGTTAGTTGTTTGCTAGGTTACATGCTTGTTGTTTTTCTCGTACATCATGGTTTTTAATGTATGGTTTGGGTATGGCAGAGAATTGATCTTATTATTTTATTATAACCCGATCGTTTCAGTATATTTCATTCAGTTTTGTATGTTATCTGTAGAAATTTCATCTTCAATGCATGGTATTAGCTATTTCATACAATTATCAGGATATTAGGATATATTACGTTTGTAGCTGCAATGTAGAACATAATTTCAGGTATAATTTAGTAAGTTATTGTATCTTTTAGCGTTGGATGTATCTTTTCAATCCTGTTACAATGATTGACGTAGATATTACAGCTATAGAAGATTTGTTTATAGCTATAGAAGATTTGTACAAGCTTGATCTTTGTTGTTTGTTTATCGTATATATATTGTAGGAATAACGTCATACTTCGATGTTTAGGAAGAGTTAGAGGAGTGGCCTAGGCAAAAGCTCGTTGCGTATATGTTTATTTGCATAAGTAGACCGTTTTACTGTGATGGATATCGTCGTATATTAAAAAAAAATCATGCTTACGACAGAGTAGAGAGTTACGTAGTTATTTTATTATTGTTGTATTATTTTTCCACTGAAATTATAGGCATATATGTTCAAGAAGTGTAACTCCGTACTACATATTTGTGGAATTTCATCATTAAACCCCAGCAAGTGCGTAGTTTAACGTTTTAGAAGACGATTTTCTAGATGGATTGGTCTTGGTGTAGAGGCGGTTTACACTCTTCGGTAGTCATTTGGAGCTCATCCAAGTTCAACGTGAATTTGTATGTTTATGTGGATGTGGTCTTAAGTTCCATGGATTTGTTAAAGAGGTTATGCGACGAGCTGCTGGTCTTTGTAGTGATTTACCTAAATCGACAACAATTAGATGCACAGACTTTTTTTGACCACACTCTTTGTGACTCGTGTCAGGACCATTCTTGACAACTGTACCTGTGAATGAATTATTGGTTATGTCCAGGATGTGACTTTGCTCGCAGCTGTTCAGATAAGATGGACTAAACAGTTGCATGGTATGTTTGATGAGTTGTACCATGACTGGCTGCTACCTCTAAACTTTGTTCCATATCATGAGTAGCTGATAAGTGCTAATCAAGTAGTGGAGACTTCTTTGTTTTGTTACAGAAGGCTTTGATTTGTCCTACTAAAGATATTGTATCTTAGTAAGGTTCAGGATTTTTTTTTCATGTTGAACGGGTATCGTAGTATTATTACTTTATTACGCATGAACTTTGCATTTGTTCCACTGTCGGATATTTTTTGGTATGGTTTTTATGTTAGTATACGATCTTAGTTCTGTTTCAATTCACCTCAGGAGTTCATGTACAGGATTATTTTACTTTTATCTATTACGAGATCGGTAACATACATTGGCAACACATATCGATTGACACTACGCCTTCCATATTGGAATAGGATTTATCATCTGGGGGTGGTAGGTTACACCGTATATCATACTTAATTAATGTTGATTAAAGTAGAGAAGAGAAAAACTTACTTAGCTATTTGTTTTCTGAATGGTCGTCATAGGATCAAAACCTAATTAGGTATCATCTGGGTGTAGTTGGATCCACCGTATGTCATACTTAATTATTGTTGGTTGGGGTTGAGTAGAGAAACTTACTTAGCTATTTTACTGTTATTATGCGATTTTGAACGGTTATCATAGGAAGACAACTTTATTATGACTAAAATTTACCTAATTTCACATAGTGTTGGGTATAAATTCGCCTAGTTGAATGTAGTGGTACAAAATATTGGTAGGTTTTCCCTCTTGCGAACACATGTCTATACTAGATGCTTATTCCCACGTGTCATACTTGTATAAATGTACGTTAGCCGTTTGCAGTTTAACCAGTTAAAATTATTGCTTAATTCAGGTATTGTTATGAGATTACGTTGAAACCCATAATATCATACTTATTCGAGCATTCACTATATCCACTCTAAGCCTTTTTACTATAGAATTGTGATGTAAGAACCACGATCATCAAAATCTGGAATATAAAGGTATATAATTAGCGACTCATGTATCAATTATTGACAAGAAAACTCAATGAATACAAAATGCTTGCCATGCACTGGCAGATACGTTAATACCTAACCTAACCAACTTCACCAATAATTATGTATTTTTACTAAAGTTTGATGACTATATTTGGTATTTAATCATCATTTTTATCACTCCACACGGTTCTATTTTACATATCGTTTTTTTTACTATCACACACATATACAGGATCGATGCCGGCACATTTGTCGGCACCATGTAGGCATATACAGGGTCGAAGCCGGCAGCTGTGCCGGTAGCATGTAGGAATATACACACATTTATACGCATATACAGACTCGGTTAACATCTGTAGAATTTTACCTTTGATCTGTGATTTCCATTACAACTAAGTCCCTAATAATGGGGATCAGCTTCACGTCATGTTAGGTTAAAAGATCTAGTCATCCCAACCTAACATAACCTAACCTATTCTTACCACGAATTATGTATTATCAATCGACTTTTCGTGCTAACATAGGTTAATGTTTTTGATTTATGATATATTCATATCATACCTCTCCACTTGGAATATTTATTTAACATAACCATAACAATTTGAATACACTTTTCCAATTGTACTCTGACAAATAACATTTTGCAGATGTTCAGATTGCAGAACATTATCGATATCTCCATTTTATGTTTGGATGAGACTCAGCAGATAGTTTCCAATAGAACTAATTCACTTCATTTGTTGCATTTTTTTTTTAATCTGGATCAGTTTCACGTGATGCTGGGTTCAAAGATTTAGTCAATCTAACCTAACCAACCCAACAAATAATTGTGCATTCGCTATACAAGTTATTTCATGGCTATATATGATATTTATTCATTAATTTATGAGTTATACATATCAAATCACTCCACTTTGCTCTATATTTTTTCACATGTCTTTTTTAATATTACACACTATGTAGACGCATAACCACTTTTGTATGCATAAACGGGGTCGGTGCCAAGACCATGCATGCACACATATCTACTTTTGTAAGGAAAAGATATGACCGGCATCATGTACACACATATATACTTAATATAGCTTAGGGCTGAGTAGAGAAGATTTAAAAAAAATATTGTTGCACTTAGCTGTTAACATAAGATACTGGCTTTGTTTTTTTGCCTGTCCCAATACAAAATAGTTATGATTTGTAACAATTTGCTGTAGATTTATGATGTAAGAGCCTCGTGTCAGCATCATCATATGTAACATTTTTGCTAAAGGTCTGCAATTTTCATGTGTTTGTGTGTGTGTGGTGTGTGTGTGTCTGTGTGTGTATGTGTGTGTATGTGTCTATGTCTGTGTGTGTGTCTATGTGTGTGTGTGTCTGTGTGTGTCTGTGTGTGGGTATGTGTGTCTGTCCCTATATAAAATGCGAACCCAACCTAATCTAATCTATCTTAATCAAGAATTATGTATTTTTCATTCAAGTTTGATGGTTA
>SDVV010040371.1:0-10540 GCA_016164225.1 Gammarus roeselii | reverse complement strand
GGTCGCGCTATTGAATACGATGATTGCACTGTACACTAAAATACACACGGTCGCGCTATTGAATACGATGATTGCACTGTATACTAAAATACACACGGTCGCGCTATTGAATACGATGATTGCACTGTATACTAAAATACACACGGTCGCGCTATTGTATACGATGATTGCACTGTATACTAAAATACACACGGTCGCGCTATTGAATACAATGATTGCACTGTATACTAAAATACACACGGTCGCGCTATTGAATACAATGATTCACCCAGGCAACTATTCTTACCCTAGATATCGTATGAGCTTCACTCAGGCAACTATTCTTACCCTAGAAATGGTATGTGCGCAGCCAATCTGATTGTATAATACACCGAGAGGGTTAATCCTCCGGTGAACGAATTGACTGCATGGAACACTCTCTGGCTTAAATGATTTTGACGGCGGTTGGAATTGATCTTCAACAAATCCTCGTATGTTACAAACAAGTGAGCACCCTCGCTAGACTTTCAATTCGTCTATTGTGCTTCCAACACCACACAAAACACCAGTATTAACATTTCCTTGGCATGGTTACAGGTCATCCTTGAGAAAGATGGATTCAAGAGGTTTGCGTTCGACAAATTGCTTCCTGACAATGGGTGCCACCCCAACCCTTAAGGTGGATCCCCACGAACGTGTGGCAGTCATATAGCGCTAATCGCTTTCCTTTTGTTGGATTCCTTTGCTATGGGAGCACGGTACTAATTGGCAGCAGTGGAGCTAGGATCTTGCAGACGCTTCTGTAGCTCCTGCTGTAGCTGCTACTGCTTGACATACTGCTGCTGTAGCTGTTGTTACGCATAGCAAGGCAAACAATTCCTCCAGCAGGATTTGGTCTTATTTCGTTTTAATGCAAGTGGAAAGGAGGGGAACAATGGGAGACCTGCAAGTTGTGTGCTACGACTAGAGCATCCTCTGTTAAGGTTAGGAACAAACATGCATTGAACAGCGTACGATTGAACGCGAGGAGTGAAAGAACTGATCCGTGTTTCGTAGTGTGGCGACCAGGAGGACTGCTGTCATATAATGAAACAATTTTGTAGTGCCAATTGAAGGTATTAGAGAGCGTGCAATATGATTGATGGATAGAACAACCTACGTTGTTCTACGCAAACCAGAGAATTTCAAACCTTTGTTAATTTGAAACCAGCAGTGACGCATTGAACTTCAATCGAAATCTCTTCGTGAAGATGTGGGTGGGCGAAGCAGATCATTTTGTATTCAAGGTCATGCACTGAATTATGTAACAACAACTTTCCCTAACGTTTACAGGAGTAATTAACATGCACTGTTTAGGTATTATATTAAATTGATGCATTGAACGAACAAATATACAATTTTTCTGATATATGTCAACAGACATAATTCCTATTGTGTGTCTATATTATCAGTAAACTGTCGCACTACAGAGCGTAACTGCCCTTGCTATAGCCGTGTCATCAGTTTAGACAGCAGCACACAGGCCAGACGTGTCGCATGCATGTTCCACACGCTGGCCCCCTTTGGTGTGCCTAACCAATCATCGCCCGATAAACGAATGTCAACAAGACCCGCGCATGGTCTTAATATCGCCATTCTAAAATTGTCAGCTGTATTACGATAGTAACCGCTGGTCCGCTTAGTAAATATTCAAACACATTTGCTTGATGTATGCTGGACAGTGGAACAATTTTCAGATATGTAAATACTGTGACAATAAAGTAATTTGGCGAGTATAGGGACAATGACTGTCAGCACAAAACACACAACAGACGGAGCAGCCGCGGGGTGTACATTTTTCCCTCTACAGATAAGGGTTAGGTTATATTAGGTTATGATTGAGCTACAGCTTCTTTTACCTCACGATCAGTCAACATCCAACCTGATATAATTCAACCTAGTATGATTCAAACGACATGATCCCACTAGTCCCCAACGGCTCCCTCATAGTGGATGCATTTCTTCGTTTCTGCGCTTTGTCGAAACAGATCCACAAATGAAAGACAAATGTTTGCTACTGGGTGGTATCATATAAATGTTTATTTTGGGAATGAATTGAATTGAGCCGCAGCCTGGTTCGGATCCTGCACTCCAGCTGTCTTTGCAGATGGTGATCAGCATTACGGGCGGTGCCATCTTTCAATGGAAAAAGGGTTTTGTGGTTTTCACTCATTTTTAAGAGTGTGTG
This sequence comes from Gammarus roeselii, assembly GCA_016164225.1. NCBI lineage: Eukaryota > Metazoa > Arthropoda > Malacostraca > Amphipoda > Gammaridae > Gammarus > Gammarus roeselii. The sequence continues at coordinate 8,334 of SDVV010040371.1, read as the reverse complement.
GTCATTGGAAATAATTTTTTGTTGTCGTCTTGAAGAAAGGAGCAAAAGTATTGAAGCATGATCACACCTTAGGTATCGAGTGACGATGTTTGCGCTTAACCTTTGCAGACAAGCGAATGATGATGCTGCGTGGGCGGTGGTTGTAAAGAGGAGCCTTCCCATTGGTGGACTGCAGGGCCAATCAGGAGTCGGGGATGTGATGACGGCTTAGCTTTCAGCTCTAACGTTCGTAAGTAAGCCTTGCCTGACACTCTCGGCGATGCTCCAACAAAGAGTTAGTAGATTAACATTCCATGCTGAGTCTCTCTCCAGTTGTTGTTTTTTTTTATTTTAAATGATATCGAGGAACTTACGAGAAGTATAGTCGATTGTAATGAATAGGCACCAATTAAATTGAGAAGGCGAATAGTGTAAACGATCATTTTTTTCTCTCTCCGGTACAGAAAACCTTACTTAGAAGTGAAGAAGATCGTCAGCAGTAACACAACAGTGTCGGTTGACAGCAGCAATGATTGACTACAATCATATTTCACACGGATTTACACTCTAACGCACTGCAGCCCATCTTCCTCAGGTAACTTGCATACAAAGTCAGTGGAGATGAATACTACAGAAGACTCTTGTTTCGTTAAATTACGCATTAATAACGTTTCAACGCAGAACGCGGTATTTCAGGAGGCTTTTTAACTGAAATCAAGAAGCAATAAAATACAGGACTCGAATACTGTTACTGTTATTGTTGTTCATAAGATGTTGTTCCTGTGTTTCCTGCTTTCTTCAGATTATTCGTATATTGTGAGAGATTATTCGCCAAATCAGTGGATCGACATCAGCAGGCCATTGTCAAATTGTTTGTCAGATGATCGATGACTGGTGATCATTTACTAATGGTCTATCAGTTGATCATCGTCAGTTGACCATTCAGTAACGGTTTCCTCGTGTCGCTCTTTCATTTATTGAGAGTTCACCTGTTCCATGTACTAAATAGATCAGTTTAGTTGGGGTCCCTTTGTGACCGCCCCCGTTCAAAGCGCGCTTCTTACACCCGTTGTTTGGTTTGAATCAGCTTTTGACTGAAAACATTCGTTGACTCGTCCTGTCGTTTGTATTATCTTTACTTGGGGGACAACGATGGACTCCACGCCTTAGCGAACAGCAAATTGGAAAACTTTGAAGTTGAATAAAGAACGAAAACCTTCCTAAATAAGATTGACTGAACGAGAACAGAGGACGATGTTGTACAAGGATTGAATTAGAAGTGAAACTGTTAAAAGCTCCCAGAGTCAAGAACAGTTGGAACAATACGAGAAATGGAAATTTAAATGAACAGCTTCGAACAATTCTCTCGCAGATTACGCTTGGCAGGAGATGGAGTTGTGGCATGCGTGAGGTTGGAAGTCAGCTAGGCAAGTGAAGATGGTCGGTTTTCGAATCATATGATACTTAGGCATGTGAGTAGCAAAATTTTTCATGTCCCCTTAACCTATGAGTGATATCTGCATGGACCTCGTGAAGTGTAACAGTTTATTGATAACATAATATGCTTTTTTAATAATGATGTGGTTTCAATTGAATAAAAACCTTTGTTTGGTAATGAAATTGTTGAATCTTTCTGAATGGTGTGAAACAATAAATGCTCAGGACTTTTTCGAAAGTAAGTGGAATATAATGATTAAATAAATATTTCTTAATTGTAAGAAGCATGGTTACCTGATGTTGAAGTAAATGGATGTTAATAAAAATGAGATACGGATTTGCATAATTCGAAAACAAATGTATTTTAATTAGATATTAGTTTGAGTCTGCACGGATGCTGGACGAAAGTGGATGGATGCCAAGGAAAAGTGGAAGGTTTTTGAGATGAGTGTGAATGGGTTATTTGCACGAACGAGTCGACTTTGATGTACAATCTATTCATGTTGAGGTTTCAATGTATTGGACGAGAGTCAAACTTAGAGTGCAAATTTTATCTATGATTGGCCACAGGCTCTTCAATATCTGTTTGGCCCTCCTCTGAAAAATGTCAATACAATGGTTGAAAATAGGCGAAGAAATTGAACGCTGTGATACATTAGCAGGAAAGCAATATATGTTTTAGAATGATATTGCTGTGGTGGGGGTGGGGGGGGGGGGTTATTTCACGATGGGGGGCAAGTGGAGGGAGACAACCAATCAGCAGAAACAAACACAGGCTGCATCCAGATCAGCAGTATCAGGCGTTCATGATCAAAAACTCTGAAAGCTGCCAGCCCCGGGTTAAAATATTTATTGGACAAGGGAGGAAGAGGGATGGATCTCGAGGATCTCGATCACTGTTTTATTATGTTGCGTTTACTAAACGACCGGTACGGTATCACTGATACAATATTTGTATGCATTTGTGTTGTGTGGCTGATTTAAGGTTCTATGTTTCTTCACCATTGATTTCAAATGTTGACTTCGCACGCTTTCCTCTTCCCGTGTCCACTTGGTTGCACTTGAAAGATTGTCGTGATGAGAATGACCAAATGAATAGAAATTGAAATGGATGCCTAACAATCGTGTACTTGTTTTCGGAGAAAGTGTTTTTCTATGAGTGCTTATGTGCCCTCTTCGAGTATTTCCACGAGGTGTCTGTTCTATTGTTTACCTGCATCCTTGCAATGAACGAGTGAACGTGATAGATGGTTCAATATTCGTGTTCCATTCATGCCAAGTAGCCGTGCTCCGGTTTACCTGCATCATTGCAATGAACGAGTGAACGTGATAGATGGTTCAATATTCGTGTTCCATTGATAGGCCAAGCTACCGCGACACGGAAACCCAAAAGTTCAGGGTCTCTTGTATCACAATTGACACCCTCCTCCGCTAGCTTGGGCTGAAGTGCAAGCCGAGGAAAAAGTCCGTGATAGTGGCTTTGAAAGTACTCTTAATTGCGTTGCTTTCAATCAATAACGTGTCAACACAAGGAAGGTTAAAATCACACACGTGTGATTTTGATTTAGAGTTTTATGATCAATAAACACAAAAGAAATTAGAGAGGAATCGCAATTCAAATGCATTCTACTACCTGAGGATAAAACTGGTTTCCCCCACCCATCTGAAGCTTTTGAAAGCGACTAAGTGTCAAAGCGGAGTCTTAAAATGTCGCACTCTCGACACCAAAATCCAATATATCTTTTGGCATCCGTGAAGATAGCGTATTTCATTAATTATTCCTGCGTACAATGGCCAGAACAGGGGGTGAGTAGGAGATGACAGCCAACTGATACTTAGGTCGTACCAATACGTTTGTAGTTCTTGGGGGCGATTGTACAGGGCATGTATAAGGGGAGGGATCGTTCAATCAGCGACCGTATCTGCTCCAATCAGCGACCGTATCTGCTCCAATCAGCGACCGTATCTGCTCCAATCAGCGACCGTATCTGCTCCAATCAGCGACCGTATCTGCTCCAATCAGCGACCGTATGGCAAGGTTTCTCGTTTATAAATGCATGAAATGGTCTTATCTTGTAGAGGGAATCGTTCCTCAGCAAATATGAACATCAGAGCAATATTTAAATATAAAGCTGCGTTCCATACATTCAAATTATGCTATAAAGTTTTCCACACCGTCTGTGCACGGTGTCAAGAATATCAGAAATGCTCATTTGATTAAAACTGAAAATAACTCTCCTCCAAAGGAATATTAATTTTGCTACTTGACTTCAACAGCGTTCGAATCAACGAAATTGGCGAGGGTTTCGAATAGGTGGGATGACCAACATACACGTATGTTCACCCGCTGCGTCTTGGTATCCATGAACAGGTAATTATTAAGCCCCATGTCGCCCTGTCACAATAACCAACGTTAAAAATCAACCCTCAACCATGTCAAAATGTGGGGGAGGTGATGCCGGCTAGGATGGAAGACGAGGGAAGGAGAAGGAAGGTGAAGGATGAAATGAGGGGGAAGTTAGGAAGGGAGGAGTCACCTCAAGAAGCTGCGGGCGGTGCCTCTCTGGTTAGAGTGGGTTACCTCATGGGCATTAAGAGACCAAGATAGGATGGGGAGCGAGGGGGGGGTGAGTGGTTAGAGTGGGTTACCTCATGGGCATTAAGAGACCAAGATAGGATGGGGAGCAAGGGGGGGGGTGCATGGAAGAGTTAGCATGGCAAGAGTAGGAAGAGGAGGAGAACGGCGGAAGGAAGAAGCATAAAGGAGAGATGGGAGAGGGGAGAAAGGAAGGACTAAGGGTTGGCAACGTTTTGGATCTTCCCCCGAACCCGTTAGTTTGAAAAAATGGGCGCGAATGTGCGCGCTGGCGAAGGGGAGCATTAGAGAGGGCGGTCGCGTTAAGAATTAGAAGCAGGAGTAGCGTTCGCCGTCTGATGGCAGCGCTGCCGTCTGATGGCAACGAGGGCAACAAGAAAGAAGACGAGGGAGAGGACGAGGAGAACACGAGGGGAAATGGAAAATATTTGGATAAGCTTGGACAACCAAAATGCAACAAGACCGAGAATTGATGTTATTCATTTTGGTGATTAAAGTTTGTGGAATATATTCACGAGAGTTGCAGCCAAATTAGGGAATTTAGTAGAGCTGGGAGAGCTGGGAGAGGAAATGCCGAAGTAATGTTGGGGTATTTTTGAGTGCTGTAATTGCTGACAGCAGTTCGCTGCAATACGCGAAAATGAAAGGACGGCAACGTACGGAATTCAAATGAAACAAACAGCAGAAAAAGCAAGACATGTAAGTAAACAGGATGGACGCTAAGAAAATTAGTAGGGGAGCCAGAGCACGACTTTGGAGGAGATGTAAGACAAAAGATGATCAGGAACGCTTTGGCTGGAAGGAGGTAGGCGATCTGAGGAAGAATAAGCTCTACTGGTGTGTTAGCAATGAGCGCTCCTGGTGTGTTAGCAATAAGCGCTCCTGGTGTGTTAGCAAAAAGCGCTCCTGGTGTGTTAGCAATAAGCGCTCCTGATGTGCTAGAAATAAGCGCTCCTGATGTGTTAGCAATAAGCACTCCTGATGTGTTAGCAATAAGCACTCCTGATGTGTTAGCAATAAGCACTCCTGGTGTGTTAGCAATAAGCGCTCCTGGTGTGTTAGCAACAAGCGCTTCTGGTGTGTTGGCAATGAGCGTTCCTGGTGTGTTAGCAATAAGCGCTCCTGGTGTGTTAGCAATAAGCGCTCCTGTTGTGTTAACAGTAAGCGCTCCTGATGTGTTAGCAATAAGCACTCCTGGTGTGTTAGCAATAAGCACTCCTGGTGTGTTAGCAATAAGCACTCCTGGTGTGTTAGCAATAAGCGCTCCTGGTGTGTTAACAAAAGCGCTTCTGGTGTGTTGGCAATGAGCGTTCCTGGTGTGTTAGCAATAAGCGCTCCTGGTGTGTTAGCAATAAGCGTTCCTGTTGTGTTAACAGTAAGCGCTCCTGGTGTGTTAATAATAAGCGTTCCTGTTGTGTTAGCAGCAAGCGCTCATGGTGTGTTAGCAATAAGCGCTCCTGTTGTGTTAACAGTAAGCGCTCCTGGTGTGTTAGCAATTAGATGTTATATAATTGTTCAGGAACAACTATTCGAGTAAAATTAACATATTGATACGAGAGAGGAACAAATAGACGAAAATGATCGTTCTGAATTTCGAATATTAAAGTACGAGTGTCATGATTCTATGATTAATCAAAGCCAAGGACTCCGTGTTGAGTCTGCATTCATGATATGTCACAATATTTCTTTCTAATACCCATACGGTAACAGAAAGATCATTTCCTGAGCGCCTGCGGCGGGCGATCCGACGGAACTTGTCTCATGGACTTTTCACAGTAGAGGAATCGTTTATAAGGACATGCGGGCTGTACCTTTGGTGCACGATTGTACTCGTGGACGCAGCCATTTAGTGGAAAATGATAGGAATGTTCCAAGAAACATTCAAAACAATCTTTGAAAACAGTTAAATTGATGTGAGAAATATTAACTGGTGAAATAAATATTTCGAAAAAAAATCGAAACACTTTAACTAAATACCATTATAAATTGCACGCGTCTTTAGTAGACGAAAACAATAATAGTGTATTAATTTGAATGTTCGTTGCAGCAAGAGTGCTCGTACTGGTACACGCAAGAGCGTTGCGATGTTCAGACACGGTATCGGATACCTGTAGCGCAATCTTTTCCTATTCCAGATACAAGTCCAGAACCCGTCGTTAACTCACTTTGGTTTTGTTTGGAAATTATATGACATTATTCTACGTTTTAATATCATTTATATTGATGAGCATCATCAGAGTTAACACATTGTTATGTCGTCACTCCTAATTGAATAAACAGTAGGGTTCCAGATGAATAGCTTCCCCGTCGTGTTCCAACAATCAGTTCGTGGCTTCGTTGATTCAGTGACTGTTGGCACAGCTTGTCTCTACTATTGAAAAAAACAGCAGATTTTTCAAAAGTAGAGACATTGGGACACCTTCCCCAGACTTTGAGATGTCTTTAATTGACGACTTCTTCTATTGACCACTTCATTGTGTACTGTTAGAGAGTGTGGTCAAACCCCCTCATCACTTTATTATGCACTATTAAAGAGTGTGGTCCATCCCCCTCATCACTTCATTGTGCACTATTGAAGAGTGTGGTCCATCCCCCTCATCACTTCATTGTGCACTATTAAAGAGTGTGGTCCATCCCCCTCATCACTTCATTGTGCACTATTGAAGAGTGTGGTCCATCCCCCTCATCACTTCATTGTGCACTATTGAAGAGTGTGGTCCATCCTCCTCATCACTTCATTGTGCACTATTGAAGAGTGTGGTCCATCCCCCTCATCACTTCATTGTGCACTATTGAAGAGTGTGGTCCATCCCCCTCATCACTTCATTGTGCACTATTGAAGAGTGTGGTCCATCCCTCTCATCCCTTCATTGTGCATTATTGAAGAGTGCACAATGAATGCACCTTGTCTATACTCCTTGCTGCGTTTGCCCGAGGTCAAGTCTGAGGTTCAGTGTCTCATAGGATGCGTGCTGAAGATAAGTGAGGCTGGGTGAAGGACTTCAGGAGTCCTCCTCGGTATCAGATCCTTCTATATGGTCTATAATATAGGCTATTATATAATCCTATAAATCTATCAATCAGGATTTTTTGGACAATCGCATGCAAAAGTGACGCACCCGATGCAGATATTTACACTGGTGTATCTTTTCTGTACGAATAGTTGAAGGTTCAGTTTTTTTTCGCAAGCACCTCCGTGTGCAAGAAGTTTGATGTCTTCAAATCTCTCTTAACGAGCGAGCTGTAGAAGGTACAACACGATTGCGAGTGTGCGAAGTCCTTCAATTATTGGAAGTGGAAGCACACGAGTGCGTGAGTAAGTACGGCATTGATTTGAGTACAATATGATTATAACTCAGTATCTCCACTCTCCAATTGTAGTTCGATAAATGACCAACTGATATGCTAATGCGGCGTATAGTTTTGAGAGGTAAATGATTTTGTTATTCATCTCCAACATTTTGTTCTCCTCTCACATAGTTGCCAACTCGAAGCGAGATCGTCGAGTAGACGAGTGAGCAAATATTCGAATACGGCTGTCGACTCGACAATGGCTGTCGACTCGTTCTGGGACAACTGTTGTCGTCTCGACAATGGCTGTCGACTCGTTCTGGGACAACTGTTGTCGTCTCGACAATGGCTGTCGACTCGTTCTGGGACAACTGCTGTCGACTCGACAATGGCTGTTGACTTGTTCTGGGACAACTGCAGTCGAATCGACAATGGCTGTTGACTTGTTCTGGGACAACGGCTGTCGACTCGACAATGGCTGTTGACTTGTTCTGAAACAACGGCTGTCGACTCGACAATGGTGGTCGACTCGTTCTGGGAAATCCGCATCTGCGTTGGATCTTGGGTCGGTGTTACGTTCGGGTCGAGGGATGTTGTCGAGGGCTAATTGGGAGCTGATCAGAAACACAGCTGATTGACTCTTAAGCCTCCTACAATCATGGAAACATGGAGCAGAGTGAACAGAAACCCAAATATGTACTTCGGGGAGGACGTCGATTTAAGATGACGTGGCCAATCTTTGTTGTTTGTATTTCTTGTTATGTTCAGCTTGGGCACCAAATGCGAACAATTTTTCCCATAGCAGCTCGACTGGTAGCACTAATGTATTATGTCATGAGCTCGACCGGTAGCACTAATGTATTAGGCCATGAGCTCGACCGGTAGCACTAATGTATTATGCCATGAGCTCGACTGGTAGCACTAATGTATTAGGCCATGAGCTCGACTGGTAGCACTAATGTATTAGGCCATGAGCTCGACTGGTAGCACTAATGTATTAGGCCATGAGCTCGACCGGTAGCACTAATGTA
>SDVV010040370.1:0-10540 GCA_016164225.1 Gammarus roeselii | reverse complement strand
AGATGAATGCCATCGTAAGTACCCTCATGAATTTGTGGTTAAATATCTACGCACTAGTGTTCATTTTCATAATAAGGGAAGTATCACAAGATAGCCCGTCTTTAGTTTTAGTGGCCCGAAGTGTGTTTACGCGAGAAATATATTCCCTTATCCTTTAAAATACGCTAAAGTGTGAATTAGGAAACACAAACTTTCTCCTAGCGGCCCACGGCAACTGCCGGAGAGGCACAGCCCCTGAACGGCAGGTGCAGCCATTAATCAATCGAGAGTGGTCCCTTCCACGACAGCAGACGAAGAAATGGAAGGACAGCATGATCTAGGGAAGAAATGAAGCGAAATGACGACTGTTATAACAGAACAACTTTGATGATATACTGTTGCAGGTGTGTGTACAATTTGTGCCAATAAAAAGAAAAATTCCCAGAAGAAGCAAGTATTATTCAGAAAGGAAATTGCTTGTGAAAAAGCAAGCAATAAAACAGAACAAACTTTGCAACAAAGTAAACCCTTTAAGACCCATAGAACAAGAAGAAGCCATCATCTTGATTGGAAAGCAGATAAAAGGTTCACATGATCAAGAGAGAAGAGAAAATGAAAAGAAAGCTGTTGAAAAAAGTAAAACAAAATCTGAATTTTTCTTAGCATATGTAGCCAAATTTTCAACCTCTAAAACTAAGATTGGCCCATTAATTGATGAATCCGGTCAACTTGTAGATGAAAAAGTGATGAGAGAGTTGTTGAGTGAGAATTACAGACTGGTATTTAGTATACCAATGCTTACTCATACAAATCCTGAAATTGCCTCTGAATTTTTGTTGACTGATCATAACATTGACATATCTGAAATTACAAAAGCTATTGATGACATAGGTAGCAATAGTGCATCTGGACCAGACAACATTCCAGTTATTCTATTGAAACAATGCAAACGGGTACTGTCAAGACCCATACAAATGTTGTGGCACAGACCATGAAACATGCCATCATCTTCCCGCTAGCGAAAGGAGGTAGCCTCACAAGCCCACAAATTACAGACCAATTTCTTCGACATCACATGTAGTCAAGATATTTGAAAGAGTATCTGCGCCAAAGCTATCCACATACATTAGTTTCTTGCTTTGCAGATGATACCAGAGCACTAAGGCATTATCAATGACTTGAGTAATGTAGAAAAGGTTCAAACTGATCTGAAAGAAATCTTCAAGTGGGCTGGTAAAAACAATATGCAATTTAACAAATCTAAATTTGAATCACTGAGATATGAAAAAAATTCAGACCTAAAAACCAAAGCATCATATAATTATAGCAAAAACATAGCTATAGAAATAAAAAAAGCCTGCGTGATCTAAGGGTGCTAATGCAAAACAATGCTTCTTTCCATGAACAAATTGCAAAGGTTGAGGTCAGTGGCAGAAGACTGTTTTTGGGCCATGAGAACCTTTCTGGCTAGAGATAAAAGGACAATGCTGACTCTTTGGAAACAACTAATCAAGCCAGTCATTGACTATTGCTCCCCTCACTGGATCAGATCTGAATAGACTTGAAGCAGTGCAAAGAAGCTTTACCTCTAATATTACAGAGGTAAAGGAAATGGACTTTTATGACAAATTAAACGCCTTGAGGCTATACTTAATCCAAAGATGTTTAGAAAGATTCATGGTCATAACCGTTTGGAAAATTCTGGAAGGCTACACTGTCAATGTAAACAAAAAAATTGTAACAAAAGTGACCATGAGAAACCAGGTAAGAATTGGCAGAATGTGTTGCTTCAAAGTGCCAAAATTGCTGGGCAGCAAAGCAACGCAAACAGTTGCATTCAACAGCTTCACGTGCCGGGCACCTATTTTAATCAACCAAATGCCATTAGAAATATGTGAGATCAAATGGGTGCCACAACTGTCAGCTACAGCAAACTGGACAAATACCTCAGCTGTGTTCCAGATCAACCCCAAATTAATGGATACCTCACTGTGGGGACAACTCCCTGCTTAACCACAATGCCAAGCCGGGATCCGACTGGCGAATGTGGCTACATGCAAATGCTGGTGCCCCAGCACAAGTGGAGAGCGCCCCACAGATGTGGGCTAGGTGGCAGCCATGGTGTGACCTGCTGTAAATAGCGAAGAAACTCCAAGTAAGTATCCGACTAAAAATTCTGTTGTCCAGCAGCCAGACTTCAAGGGAGTTCAGGTACTGCTGAAGGTGTGCAGGCTATGGTCTTGTGTTTGGGGTGTTGAGTGATTGTTGTGAGATCATCTGTGTAGGAGCTGATATGGGTGTTGGGTTCTGTTGGAATGGACCGTTGGGGAAGTGGCAGATTCGGGAAGGCCTATTGTTGTAGACAATGTGTGCATGTCTACCGGAGAGAAATTAGCAAGCCACTTCTTGTAATTTGGATGGGTGTGGGTGTTGAGTATTTTGTTTCTGAGGACATGTCTTAGAACTGGGTCAAATCCTTACTAATATTGATAGCGCATACCAGGGCATGTTGGGTGGGGAGTCATCACCATTAGGGGGAATAGCTCCCAACATTTTGTCACAAAAACCCATGATGCTTAGTGGTCATAACAGCAGCTACGCTGAGCATAAATGAAAAGTTTGCATATTACATTGTTTTTTATTTATTTCAAAGGGTGAACAATTAAAAATTGCATCCTCGCCAGTTGATACTAACATGTATGAAGAATAAATTTTAATTTCACTCTTCAGAAGTCTGATTTTGAAATAGTGTTTTTTTCATGAAGCATTACAAATTCGAAGCAATTAGCTAAGACAACCTAAAGAAAGCCAAATATCAGCTACGTTTTTTCTGATCAAAGAAACCTCAGGCATATTTGAATTGACATATGTCTTGACAGATATACCAGGGCATTTTGCTGGTATCAATGGACAAAATAGAGGCAGTGTTGACCAGGGTTATTTCCCGCATTTATTGCATACTTTAAAATAACTTGAAGAAGTGCATAAATCATAAACTTTGTATTTACTGTGCGTGTAGCTTCTATTATGACCATGAAGCGCAGTAGGTTTCAACATTCTATCATCAACCATAAAAAAGTTATTCATGAAAACAGTGCGGAGCTGTGGCCCCTCATCAAAGGTGATCGCTCTGCACCCCCCCTATACCAATAATTAAAATGCAAACTAAAATTTTGAGAGTACCAACAATAGTATACAACATTTGATTAAAATAAAATAGTATGGAATTTTTTATGCTTGACAGGTCCTTTTTGATGCTTCTCCTTTGCTGCTGTCCTTCATGAAGTCAGTTTTTTTTTTTCTATTTCATTGCAAGTGAAAGTTTCTCTGTAATAACTGCAAACTTACTTTGCTGGAAGCCATTCTCCACATCCTGAAATAATTATGAGTCTGAAGATTCAGAAAATCACAGTGCAGACTATTGTCAGATATGTCATAGATAGGGACCGAAAATGATAAGTTCATGCATGTTATCATTATCTTAAACATTAAAATCATTAGTATCTATTATTTGCCTAAGGTATCATGATTTTCTATGAGAATAATTCACTGTCTATGTTATGTATAAATATGGTTCTTCTTTCTATGATTAGGTACCAAGTTATAAGTAGGTAACATACCATTTAGTTCATCTTCTGACAAAGACAGGTCTTCAAGTGGCTCTTCTCTCACTTCTGGTCTATTTGATGATGCAACTCGTGTCTTGGAACCTCGTCTTATAGTCTTCCTTGATAGCTTTGCCCTTATGCCAGCTTTCTTTTTCTCTGTTATAGCCTTGAGTTTGTCAATCATCTTGTATAATGAAATTGCGTAGGTTTGGTCAAGTTTGTGCCTTTTTTTCTTAGGCCTCTTTTCTGCATGCTGTTCTGGGTAAAAGTTGTGTGCCTTCATTATAGGTCTGATCTCACACGGTCTCTTTTGAGTGGTTGGTGGTGTAGCACCACTACCACAACTGATGGAAGCAGATGGTTGAGCATGTGATGTTGATGGTTGTGGGCTCTGTTGAAGTTGATGCTGTGGATGACCCAACATGAATCATTGGGCATATCATCTTCTGAAATTCCAAAACAGAAACTGACTGGAAGGGTGTAGCTTTATCCTTGTTGATCATTGGTTGATGTTCTTTGCAATCAATGACTAAATCATGCATCGATCCAACAAATCTGAAGTTACAGTAGATAATTCATTTATTAGATAATTCTGACATGTTTGCAGGTATCCATGTTCATATTGTTATATCACACTACCTATTTCTGCAAGTACCAATTTCACATAAATTCGGTTTCTTACCTATACTGACTCTCCCATTGTGCATTTGTAATGGCAACAATCTGTTCCGCTTGACACAATCTGTTTAATGTGCTAGGTGGAGTTATTTGGCTCAACCTTGATGTTTACCCACCTGTGGGTGAAAGGGAGAAGAGTAATTCAAGTAGGCAGGTAGTAGCTATGTTGATTGGAAATGTGCAATAGTTTCCATCCAAACACCTAAATGCAGCTAGCCTAAGCTATTTAATGATATATACATACATACAGGTACCTGTTTACATAGCTATCTAGGTACCTTGATCAACTTCTTCAAAGATTGCACAAGGGTGTTCCTTTTGTGCAGCAGCTGCCTCTAACTTTCCATAGTCTGGCAAGTCCGGTTTAAATGGAAAGAGGCCACACTTGGGAAATCCTGCCTTTATGTTGTTTACGGTCACATATTTGTAATATGCAAGAAGAAATAATTTTGCAAAGTTCACTTGATTGATGAGATAGTCATTATTGATGAGTCCCCATTCCTTTGCAGTTTTAGTCCAACCTTTCTTCAAAGGATAAAATACTGCCACGTCCAATGGCTGCATTAAATGTGTCGTCTTTGGAGGCAGTCAAGAGAGGATAATATTTAGTTTATAGAATTCCTTTGCTAAATAGTAGTTGTTCCATGACTCATGCCAGTCAGTCTACACAATAACTGGGTGCTGGATATCATTGCTATACAGCCAGTCATTGAAGACGTTGCACAAATATTTGTACAATGTTTCGGACGTGATGTAGCCCTTAATGCGTTTGCCAACTGAAAATTCATATCCATCTGCAAACTGCTCTGCCATCTTAGGATCAATCCTCTTTCTTGGATAAATAATCAGACGAGGAGGTATCCTACCATCAGCGCAAATGACCCCTATCTGGAACAAGAAAATGAACATATGTTACATAGGTACATATAAAACTACTTAGTGATCAGGTAGTAAATAGATATAGCCTATGTACCTTCCTATGTTGGTATAAGTTATTCACAAGCTTCACGTTGTACCCATGTTCAAATTTTTATATGTTGCTAAGGATCGAAAGAATAGCTTCTGGCATGCAATTTTGGTACTGCTGATGTCAAGGATTCCAGTGTTTGTTAGGTAAGTTCAGGGAGTCTGCTCATGAAACAGACGCCACCATTTGTGCTTTGGCACGGTCCCAGTAAATGAACGGGACTTCATTCTCTCAATATCAGCATCAGACTCTTTCATCAAAATATAAGTGATGGCAGCTAAAACATAGTGTTTTGTCACTGGCTGTGCTTGCTTAACAGACAGTTTGATATAATACACCAAGACTTCCTCTTCTGCATGTGTAAGCAATGATTGTGGTCCCATATGCTTGCCGATTGGTGAATGTCCTTTGACCTTATGTCTCAGTGTAGCCTCAGGGATATTGAATCTCCAACCAGCTTCACAAATAGGTTTACCATAACTGGAACAAATATAATAGGAGTACATAGCCTACATATAAAAAGATTGGTTCATCAAAATACATGTCAAACTAATTATTTTGTGGGTCAGTAGGCCCTTCCTAACTATAGCAGAATATTTTTCTTCTAGGTCTGTTGTAATTTACAGTGTTGAACAGGAAGGCAGCTCAAAACATCTATTAATAACGCAATTTATTACTTACATTTCAATGGCCTCATTTGCCTTAGCAATATTTGCTTCTGTGTGCTGTCCAAGAGGAGACATCCTGCTTGTTCCTGCTCTAGCCTTCACTCCTCCCAGACTCGGTTGTTGCGGCTTCTTTGCTGTCGGCGCAATGAGTGAGTCACTATTTTCAGTGTACCTAGCAACCTAGCCTACCTATGTAGCCTAATTGTGCATGCAGGAAGGCTACCTACCAAAGATATTGTGTAAATATGTGCAGTGCATAAGTTGCTAGGCTAATATGAAAATATGTATACCTACTGCAATACCTAGTTTTATATTGAAGAAAAAAGTACTCATTAAAAGTTTTTATAATATTACAAATGATCTTAATTTTAGTTTTGTATTTATAAATGTTTATAGTTTCATTTAGCTGTCATACTTTCTGGGAAAGTGAGTTTAATCATTGAGTACTACTGGCCCAGTGTAAACGCGCTGCATTGGCCCTGTGTTGACATGCGTGAGCACAGGGCTAATGCAGTGCATCAACACTGGGCCAAGGTATTCATATGTTTGAGACTGAATTGACCAGAAAGTATAACAGCTAAATAAACTTTATGGCCACTGTTAATAAGGTTTATTATTCTATATTATGCCTGTCGGTAAGGATCCATTTGCAATGATTTGAAAACGTGTCAAGTGTTTTTTTAGGGTGGCCCTATGTTGATGCACACCCCCCTCTTTCCTGTATTTTTTAAATGAGTTGTGTTGGTGTAAAAAGTGACCTGGGAAACTCAAAAATCGTCCGGCAAAAAAAATGGAATTATTCATTTCAAACAGGTAATTTGTGATAATTTAAACACAGAGTAAGGGGTTCAATGTTGATGCACCTGGCCCTATGTTGATGCAAAACCAATAGAAAAAAATCACAAAGGAAAAGGTCAGAAGTAGATTGAATCTGATTGCAGCTAAAATAGGTTGATTCATCATGTATCAATGCACCCCATTATCAAAAAGAAATGAAAAAATTGTATACATTTTGTTTTGTGGTTCACAAATCATGTGTTCTCCATTTTCCTTAGCATAACCTAAGGATTATGTGTTCAAATTATCACAAATTGACTCCATATATAATGAATAATTCCAATGTTTTTTTGCAGGATGATTATTGGGTATCCCAGGTTACCTTTTACATTAACACAACTAATTAAAAACGTACAGGGATGTGGGAGAGGGGGGGGGGCACCCTTCGGATTTGGTTCAGTGTTGACCCTTTTTCGAATCATTGCCAACAGATCCTTAACAACACAAGCATAATATGCGTTAATAGACCTTATTAACAGTGACCATGAGGTTCATCAAGCCGTTATACTTCCTGGGCAATAAAGTCTCAAACATAAGGGTACCTTGGCCCAGTTTTGACGCACTACGTTGGCCCTGTGCTGAGGCGCGTCAACACAGGGCCAACGCAGCGCATCAACACAGGGCCAACGCAGTGAGTCAACACAGGGCCAGTAGTACCCATGTTTAAAAGTCATTTGCCCAGCAAGCATAACAGCTACCTAAATGAAACATATCATTAATGAGTATGAAACAAAAATTAAAATCATTTTTAAAATTTTAAAAACTTTTGATGAGTATGTTTCTTTTTCAATATTAAACTAGGTACCCTTGAACAGGGGAATCACAATTGACTCTAGCCACAAGTCAGGAATAACTCCACTAAGTAATCACCACAGAAAATGACAGCGCACACGCACAACTTTTCAGAAGCTTAGGATGTAAGCTATCAGGCCCCACTGCCTATAAGGCATCTAGAGCCAACAACACGCCAAGCACCTGAGCAGGAGTGACAACTGGATCAAGCATCACTCCATGAAAGACCTGAATGGGAGCTGGATTAGGAGGAGCATCAAAAACAAAAACGGACGCAAACACAACAGCAAAAGTTTCACTCATGACCTGAGGGCAGTCAACATACTCATCACCAGCAGCATGAAGAGGACCAACAGTTGAACTGCCCTTTTTATTGCGGATGTATGAGTGAAAGAATTTTGGAAACTTGCAAAATCAATCAAAGAGACATTCCTCATACTGAGCATGACTCTGGATGGCAAAGTGTCACAACTGGTGGTTCAAGGCATTAAATAGGGCCATTGTCAGCCCAGAATGAGGATCCCCTCCACCAAAGGAAGCTCTCACATGCTTGAAGTCATGCCAGGCAAGAGATCTCTCTCCCATCAACTGCCGAGGTGGATGAACATTCCACAGTATGGACTGGGCTCCACTGCAAACTGGAACATGAAGATCAACCAACCTCATCAGAATGGACACCAGGTGCATAGAACAATAGTTGACCAGCAAGTACATAAATTTCAGCTGCCAATCAATATCAAACAGGGACCCTGATTGACAATTCTTTGAAAAAAGTCAACATCCCGCACCAGTTTCACATGGAAAAGATAGTCGCACACAATTGGAGAGTACATACAACAAGAAAATGGGGAGAGCACCTTAACACTGCCAACCCTATCCAATTCCGAGGTAAGGAAAAGGTCCAAAATGGAACCACCTGCAAGAAAAGTGCTCTGTCACCCACTGTGTTAGACCAATCAAAAGAACAGGCATACCTACACAGAAGACCAAGCCAAGGAGGGCAGATTAAAGTCACCTAAAATTACCACTTTGCGGTAAGCACAAAAGGTCAAGATCAGCTGAATGAGCTGAGAATTGCAAGCCTCATCATAAGATGGGGGACAATAGACAGCCAAGACCCAGACATCAACATCCAACAAGTGAATAGCAGCAACATTAGGACAGTCTAGGTCTCATATCCCGTGCTCAAAGAGGAGGTTTTTGTACTTATTCCTCCCAGAGCAGAGAAACTTAACCATACGCATGGTTTCAGGTTCCCTGGCCATATAAAGGAAACCATATAAGCACACTTTCAATGGTGAAAGGATTTCTAGTCCATATAGATACTAGTAGGTCTTATGTTACGTTGTCATTCAATATAAGAAGGAAGGGATGTACATAACTAATGATCCTATCTCATTTTGAGTTGTAGAGTTACCCCCGGCATTATTTCTCTAATATAGCCTGGTACATATCATTGAAATAATTTTTTCTTTACATGGTCATGAAATTTACACCTTTTTAGTATTAAACATTAGATAAATAAAAATTTGTATGCACTATTTGGTAATTTGTTTCATAATATGATTGTAATCAAAAATAATAACGCATAAGAATATCTCTCGAACTGTTTGACCTACAAGCATTTCTGTGGTAATGAATCAACATAGGGCCAGCAGTGCGTCAACACTGGGCCATTGGTACCCAATTTTTAAAACTTGATTGCTCAGAAAATATAACAACTAAATGAACCTTATATACCTTGATATATCAAATAACATGCTGGGGTCATGAGGTGCAAGGACAGTTGCCCAATATATACACATGTTTGACATTGTTAAAAAAATGTATATACATGGTCACAATGTTGACAAATTTTCATTCAAAAAAATTAGATAGATGAAAAGTTCTACACACCACTGGGTACATAATATGTTAATAATTAACATATGTTAAGCCTACAATTCTATCTCTCCAACTGTTTGACCAATGAACATTTTTGTGATACTGCCTCAGCATAGGGCTAGGTGCATCAACATAGGACTTTGTGGAAAGTGTTGACGCACCAGGTCTCCTCCCACCTACACTGAAAAAAAGTCTATGGATATTTTCACGAACATATTGAAAAATTACAAATTTTCTGGCTGTTTATGTCTATATCCAACGTTCTTGGCCTTACGACCTGTCATCACAATTTTTTTTAATAAAGTGGCAAAAAAATGCATCAACATAGGACCCCATAGCATGGACCGGGGTTATTCCCCGTGGTCGGTAACACGGGGTGATTCCCCGCACCCCTCTTTTGGGCAACAAAACCTTGGAAATGTCACTATTTGACTACGGGACTTTCAAGAGCAGGTCTTTGTTGGCAAGTATCAGCTTCTTGTAGGAATTTGATACGCGCACAGAATTTATGAAGAATTGCCAAAATGAAGGTGTGATTTTCAGGTCCCTGATAACTTTAATTCAGAAAAATTATTGTTCCTCAAACTTTGCTGCTGTTGCTAGAGTTTCCTTTGGATTAGGGCCAAATTTGGTGGTAATACTTAGAATAAGTAGCAGTTTGTTGCCTAAGAAGGATTATGATAAGGAATATAAACTTTTGTAGATATATACATATATACAACTGCAGGGAATCCCCTAGGTTTTTGTTGTTGACGCTCCTCCTAATCCAGCTCCCAACCAGGTCTTTCATGGAGGGATGCCTGATCCAGTTGTCACTCATGCTCAGGTGCTTAGCGTGCTGTTGGCTCTAGACGCTTCGTCGGCAATGGGGCCCGATGGCTTACATCCAAAGCTTCTGAAGAGTTGTGCGGGTGCACTGTCAGAGCCTTTGTTGATTCTATTTCAGAGGTCATTAATTTGTGGGGTTCTTCCGGATCTGTGGCTGGAGTCAATTGTGATCCCCCTGTTCAAGGGTAAGTCGAGGTACGATCCTCTGAACTACCGCCCTGTCAGTCTGACCTCTGTGTGCTGCAAGAGTTTGGAAAAGATTATTGTTTCTGGTCTGGTTGAGTTTCTTGAGAGCAATG
>SDVV010040369.1:0-10540 GCA_016164225.1 Gammarus roeselii | reverse complement strand
GAGACATACCTCGTGAAACCCGACATCTAAACTTCATCAGCATCTACACAACAGACATCAGACACCTCGCCGGCGCAGAAAACACAGTAGCAGATGCCTTGTCACGCGCAGACGAGGACCAACCACTCGAAGACACAGGAGACGCTGAGCACCCACTCTGTTTCGCCATACTCTACGACACCGAGGCAGAAAAACTCAAAAACGAACAAGAGAAGGACAGCGAGCTGCGAGACATTGTCGCGGGAAAAACAACCACAAGCCTAGAACTACGAAAAGTAGACGGCGTCTACTGCCACATTCTGCACGGCATCGCTCGCCCATACATCCCCGTAAGCATGCGCAAAGAAATCTTCCAGAGGGTGCACAGCCTCGCACACCCAGGGGTGCGCACTAGCCAGAAGCAACTCACGGAGCGCTACGTATGGATCAACATGAGCAGAGACATCAAAATCTGGACTACGCAGTGCCTACCTTGTCAACGAGCAAAAGTCACACGGCACAACAAAACTCCAATCCAACCAATCCCCACGACGCGAGGAAAGTTCACCCAAGTCCACCTCGACCTTGTAGGCCCAATACCAATCAACAAGGGTCAGCGCTACATACTGACAGCAGTCGATAGGTACACCCGATGGCCTGAGGCCATACCCATACCGGATGCGACAGCTACCACCGTAGCGGACACCTTCATCGCGCACTGGGTCTCAAGATACGGCGTACCAGAGACCATAACCACCGACCGAGGGCCACAAATCGAAAGCCACCTTTGGCACCAACTGACCCAGACCCTGGGAGCCACAAAGATAGCAACGTGTGCTTATCACCCACAGGCCAATGGCCTGGTGGAACGCTTCCACTGCAGGCTCAAATCAAGTCTCAAGGCCCAACCCAAACCCCTCCGTTCACAATGCTGGGAATCAGAACAGCACTGAAACCAGACATCGGTTACAGCTCAGCCGAATGCCTCTACGGCACGAACCTCCGATTACCTGGAGATCTGCTGGTCAAAAACACACAACAAAGCACAGCCGACATAACACAATACACCGACCGCCTCAAAGATACAATGCGTCAAGTCGCACCGGCGCAATCACGGAACCACACATACGCAAGCACGTACATCGATCCCAGACTGGAAACCGCCACGCACGGATTTGTGCGCACTGACGCAGTAAAAACGCCCTTACAACCAACCTACCGAGGACCGTACCCAGTGATGGAGAAGCGCGCAAAATACTACAAAGTCAACATCAACGGCAAGGTAGACAGCGTCACCGTTGACCGACTCAAAGCCGCGCACATCGACGAGCAATTTCTGTCAATACACAACTCACGCCCTGCCGTCACCCACAAAGGCAGCAAGTCACCCCAACAAGAGGTACAAATCACACAACCAACAAAAACACCCAACACAACGAGCCAGTCAACATCCACGCCAACAAACATATCACAACCGTCATCAATAACAAAGAAACTCCGATTCCAAACGACCACGGAGGCCGTGTGCTTGCGATCGGGCAGAATCATCAAGACGCCGCTTAGGTATACTTAACACAACAATCACAATACCTCGCCACGACTTTCAGTCTGGTAGAGGAGTGATGTAGCGTTCAATTGTATAAAGTTCGACGCCAATCATGACGTCATACGTAGAAGTAACATAGCATTATTTTGTGAGTTAACAAAAATAAAATAAGATAAAATAAAATCAAATAAAAATAATAATAATATAAATAATAATAACAACTGTATATAGTGTAACATCCATTGGCAGCCTAAACAATTATTCGAACAACAAATTTTACCAAGGCATGCAAAATAAAATATAATAACCAATTCAAATGATAAAATCACTCACAACCTACAACAGTGTGTGTAGAGCTACCCTTAAAAACGTTAATTTAAATATAAGCATTAACAATTTTGTTTAGCAAGACCTTTATGTTTTTGAACTTTCAAAAAGTTTAAAAAAGGGAAGATGGCAACACTCATTTTCGCGGGAGGTCTCAGCTCGCAGCGCATTCCTCATCCAAACGTGGTAGTTCAATAGTGTTAAAAATAGTGCTCATCCTCTCCCTGTGTGCTGCCGCTACCGACCACTCATCGGCTCCACTTCCAAGTCGGATCTGCAGGACGTTGGGTCCTAATCTTGGCTCAACAGCACGGTCATTGGATCACGACTATCCCGTGTCCTGGCCCCCTCTTTCTTCCTAGAGCGGCTGACGTCAGCTCCCTCTCAACTACCTGCACGACACCCCAATATAAGTACCAATTCCGAGTATAATAGGCTCAGTAAACATCTTAATACTTCAAGTGTGTTTCATTCCCAATCTCTCGGCGACTATAAGCAATAAGTGACTTAAGGGCACCCCTATATTCTGATTGAGTCAATATCTTAGATCCCATAATCTCAACCATAATTGCAGAGCAACAACCTTTTATTCACTAAATATATTAATGAATGTGCAGACACTAATGCACTAAAACGCCACTAAACATATATCATCAACTGAACAAGATTCAGATATTTTTCTTCAGACCTATGTTGGCAAGACCTATCAATCGTCTGTTTACACTTCTGGAGGCTCAATTCCTGGAACATCCGAAGCAAGCTCACGTGTCTCTCAAGAAGTTTAGTATTGTTTTATTTAATTAAAACATTATTATATGTTGGTAAAGCACGAGACTGCTATAAAACTGCCTCAACCGATACAAAAGTGTTCTTTATATTGTGCTTATACGCTACAGAAGAGTGAATTTGTAGGTAGGCTAGAGGTCTCAAGCACAAACGTGTTCACTTTTCTCTTTATCATGTTTCAAGAATGTACGTTGATCGCTCCGGTGCCATTTAATAACTGACATCAAGGTTACTAACATGTCCATAAATATATGGCAGTAATGATAACATAACTATCTGTCAACACAAGGGCTTACCTGTACCTTAGGACTCCTACGACTCCCACAGAAGCACAGGTATGAAATATTACAATGTGTATGAGAGTATTGATCACTATGAAATGCCTGTTTCTCATTTCTTCAGGTAGATAATCATTATTCTGGTATGTTATCCTAAATTCCTGGTAACCCGATTAGACCTCCTATATTTTTATATCCACCTGGGTGATAATAAGTCATAATTCCTGCATATAGGTAGGAACTTCCATGTAGATTCCTAGACACAACTTGTCTTTGTAGGCTCGTTTTCAGTTATTACAATGTATTTATATCAATCATACATTATCCTTGATTAGCTATAATAGGTTAATCAGTTGGTATCCAGTTCACATGGTGTAACATTTTTTATGCTGGAACTCTATTCCCACAGCATGGCTACAATAAGTGTCATGCAAGTGTAAGTGAATTGGCCTTTCCTTGCATATCCATAAATTCCCCAACAACTGGATAATCCATTTAGTATATTTTTCACATTTTTGTAGTGTTCTTCATGTGCGATTCCTAATTCACTTCCATGGTTCAACCTAAATTAGGCAGCATAACCATCATTTTCCGATATAGATAAGAATCAAACCACGCTCTAGATAATATTTTGTTATTATATGCATGTGTTTTGAGCCGCAATTAATTTTTACACAAGGACCTCCCAAGATGGAATTTTTAGTTATATATTCTTATATCCACCCATTTTGTTTGTCTGAATTGAGGCAAACAGAATGAGGTGGAAGTGCCCACAATGTGGCCTCAGCTGGATGGTGCATTTTGCTTCCAACCCTTTTATTAGCCCCGGAACAAAGTAGAAGTCCAAGAGGACCAAGGCTTGAAGACTGAAGAGTTGATTAAGGACAGCTTACAGTCCACTTCAGTCAAGACCACGGGCAGGACCCATGGACTAAGTCAACCCCAGATCTAGTACAAGAAATACCAGCAATATCTTCTTTGCATTCTCAAGCATCCTTACCCTATAACAAGTTAAGTGCATCTTAGCTAATATACCAAGCTAAAAATTTCAGTTTTGCTTAATTCCAAACCCTTATAGTTACCAGGCGGAAGTTTACTATACCTTACCTAGAAATATTTTTTTTTGGTCAAAACATTCATGGAGTCAGACGCCTAATGCACAAGTGGGACACATATTCAAATTAAATTTGTTCATTAGTTTCATCATTGATTGTATTGCATCTTGAAAAAGGAAGTGCAAGCATTAATTTAATTCATCCCCAAAACTGTGACTACTCGAGTAGCTACCATTAACTTTTACTCAAATCAAATTCTAGTCACATCATAAACCAAAAAGACGCCCCAGTATTTAGGTCCCTCCAACTTCATCCCCCGCCAACTTAACCCTTGAGTTGTATTATCCCTTTCTTGAGTATACAGTGTTTTTCTCAAACTTCCTTACATTGACGACACAGCATGAGCATCGTTAGTGTAAATTAGAATGTGGATTTTGTGAAAAGCCATTACACTAGGCATGAGACTAGGTGCTGCTTAACGAAAAAGTACTTCAATGTAATCCGATACGTTCTCTGCAAATACCCTGCTCGCGGACGTCGATCGCGTGACCTGCATTAGTCAACATACAGTGCCCTTATAGCTAACTGTCAGCTTTCTCATATTGTATTGACAGAAATCTTTCCTCAGAGCATTGCAGTAAATTGGGTAACAATACGATTTAAAAAGCTGTATTTTTGCTTACTGCAGAGCATAGGCGAATTTTCGTCTGGTCTGCTCTGCATCATTCATATTATCAGGACAGTTTTTGCAATATGCAGAAATAACATGGCCACTACTCTGAAATTCGTCCACAAAATCATGAATGAAACTGTAGAGGTCCCTAATTGAGCCTCCATTAATCCTAAGGAGACAATGTACATGATATGTTCATCTCAATCTTCATTTTCCGTAAACAACACCTCTCTTGATCTCAATGTTCGCATCTCTTTGAATGTTACAACTCTTTCCGTTCAGCTAGTTCAAATATGTTGATCTCAACCAAAACGGCAGTGCGACATTTGTATATTAAAAAAGAACAAGTATGTATAACGCACATAAACGCCATTGAACGTATTTAATCTAAATGAAAAAGTGATTAGATTAGAGACCCATGTTGGAAACATGGATTGTTTACAAAGAAAAATCCTAGAAGCATAATTTCTAGACTGGCGCGGTTCTCTCACGTGTCTCTCCCTTTTGTTTAGTATTGGGTTTTCCATGGTGAACACAATACTTGATATTTTTTTGGAAGATGAGACTGCTGTGCCAACATTCACTCAAGTGGAAATTTTCAAAACGATATTGTGCAATAATAATACAAGTGAAGATAGTGTTGTAGGTAGGCCTTGATATCAGATGTTGATAATATCAACATGGGGTCTCTATGAACCCCAGATATTTTTTACCACTTTCAGGAATACATCAGCGTGCAAATACATGCCCATTTCCTAAGGCACACATACTGTGCTGAAAATGATCACTAGAGAGCTTTACCCTTGCCCATCTATAAGTGTCTCCAAGGAAGACGATGTGAGAATTGTTAGTTTACAATAGCATACCTGTGAAGGGTAAACGTAATTTCAGGGTGTTGGAGTTTCCAGTAACTGCAAGATGGCAAACGGGGTTCTCGGAGCCTCTTGATCCTGCGTCCTCTATTCAGCCGTGCTGAATAAGAAGAAAAAAAGACCCGTATCGAGGCTCTTACCAACGTGCCAGGCAGGTTATCTCCGAGGTGGACGCTAACCTTCTGTCATTATGTTGAAGTAAAGCTTAGAGGGATAACGGGCGGGCATTCGTTATTGGAAACTCCAACATCCTGATACTACGTTTACACTTCACTGGTATGCTAGTGTAAACGAACAATTTCAGGAGTATGAGTTTCCAATAACTGCAAGAATGGCAATAGCGAGAAACTGAATACATACCGGAGCAAGTTATGAAGAATAATTTGTCCTATCGGTGTATCTTTGGACGGGCAGTTGTAGTGTTTGGAGAACGAAGTCACCCAACTCCATGAGCCAGCTTTCAGAATTTGATCGATCGTAGCTCCTCTGGAGGAAGCCTTGGAAAGGTCAGCTCCTCTATACGAGTGGGCCGAGAACAGTTTGGTGTTAATGCTCGCCAAGGCGAGTATCAATTTCAGCCAACGCGCCAAGGAGTTTCGTTGAACAGGTAGTTTTGTCGTCCAAGACAGAAATAAGTTAGTAGGTTTTCTTTCCCTTTGGCGACAAGCTCATTGAGAATTGGGAGAGTTCAATCAATGTAAGCCAAGGCATAGCTTGCCACGTTTAATTCCGGAGAGCGGGACTGAACGCAACGGACTAGTTTGGTCTTAGACTTTCAAGGCAGTCGTCCTTAGTCGAGAGAATATTACAAAGCAGAGAGTTTCGTCTTCTTTAGTCATAGTATTTATATTCAGGGCATGAAGGGTTTGGCTGCGAGCAGAGCTAAAATTTTCATGGTTTGCATTTTTAAATCCAAGTTTTCGGGAGAATGTAGAATGAGGAGGTACGACTATAGTTTTTCGACCGGCCAGAAGTTGTAATATTTTGGTTGGCGTGGTCGCCTTAGGTAAATTGAGCGAAATAATTTATTAACGACAATGTTGTCGCCTATGATGAGGCCATGAAAACAGTAAAACAACTTACAGCACTTCGTACGACGTTTAAGGAGCTAGATTGAAAACGGCTCTCGAATAAGGAAATTAAGTAGTTGCAAACGGTTGCAATGTATAAAGGCAGATGCCCATGCTCTGTAGACCAAGCGCTAAACTTGGACCACGCCCGCTCGTATGCAGAGAGGATATTCTAGGACACGCTTTGGAGGATCGATCTAGTCGTAACTTCCGATATGTAGCAGTTAGTTCTGGAAGCGATGAGATTTTCCAAGCCACCATGTCAAACGGTTTGGGGAGCGGGAGCTTTCCCTAAAGGCAGTCGGTTGACAAGGCGACCGGATCCGTAATTAGTAAATTGATAAGCAAATTTAAGCAAGAAAGGCCAGGCTAGTCTGGGTGATTAAGATGGCCCGGTCAACTTCCTCAGCAATGAATTTTTGAACCAATCGCAAGATTAACGTAATTGGAGGAAAAAAGTAGGTTCCTCCAACCCACCGAAAAGAGAAAACATCAACCGCCCAGGCCAAAGTATCGTAGTTCTTTGAAAGGTAGAGATCGAGTATGTTGGTAGAGGCAGAAGCAAATATATCTGCCGTAAGAGAAAAGTCCCAAAACACCATTAAGAAATCAAAGATAGATTAAGGGAATGCGTATTCGTGGTTCCCGCTGTAAAGACGAGAGTGGGCGTCAGCAGCATAACTATCCTTACCTGGAATAAGGGCAGCTACATTGGTAATATTATTATCAACGCAAAACTGTCATATTTCGATAGTTAATTGGTACATACTAAGAGATTTAGTACCACCGTACTTATTACTATAGTAATCACAAGACATGTTATAGATGTAATTATCTACATTTTAATTAGTTAAGTTATCCACAAAAGAGTGGACAGATAAAAGAATTGCCTTAAGTTCGAGAATATTAATGTGAAGTTGTTGGTCGATACTAGACCAGGCGAGGTTGTCAAATCACAACTAGCGATACCACCGTATCCAATAAATGATGAACCGGTATGGAGGGTCAATTCATGGTACACTGGAGCAAATGTGTCTGATTTAAGAGAAGGACAGTCGATCCACCAATGGACATTAGCCAAAGCATCGGTAGACAAGGTTATTCTACTGTACCATGGAACCTGTCGGGCCAAAAGGTTATATAAACAAAATGGAAGGGCTCTATAATACAGTGGGTTGGAAGCGAAGGCCTGGCGGAAGTTCTCCAATAGACTAACAAATGAAGCTAATAGACGGAGGGTAAATGGAAGCGTTAATTAACGCTGGGCGAAAGCCTTTGCTTAATCGAGTTTGTCCTCTGGGAGCGAGATGGTTAAATCAACAGCTGACTAGAAATATCCTAAGTGAGTTAGCTTTTGACAAGAGGAAAGATTGGATTTGTCATTATTAGGGTTGAAGCCAAGAGAAACGAGAAATGAGAGAACCGAAGTCATATTTGAGGTGGCCAAAGACCGGGTAGGGGAGGCTAGTAATAAATCATCATGGTAAGCGGAAATAGAAACACCAATGAATCTTAAATAAACCAACACCGGACGGAGTTGTTTAGTGAATATTCGGAGACTAAAAGTTAAACCAAAGGGTAAAACATTAAACATAAATACTTGGTTATCGACCATGAAGGCGGTTAGGCGACGGGACTCTGGGTGTTGAGGACTGGAATAGAAAGCCTTCGAAAGATAGATGTAGGTCAAAAAATAATCTTTTGAAATTATAGTTTTGATAGTCTCAAAACTCTCCGTGAGAAAATGAGTTTTCCGGATAAATGTATATAGGTAAGATGAGTCTAGAATCATGCGGTCATCTCCATTAGGTTTCAGGACAGTAAAAATTCGAGAAAATAAAAGGATCTCAACGTAAGCTATTTGGGAGATTATGCCTTGCGAAACAGAGAGCTTAATACACTCTTACAAGGAAGACCGCTTATGCTCAGATCGAGGTAAGGAATCACATGGATGAGTTGTTGGAAGGGTGTGTGACAATTGTATTTTATACCCGTCTGGTATAATTCGGAAAATGAAAGAGTTGCTGGTTATCGATTTCCATTGAGGTAGACACTTACACAAACGACCGACTTTGAATTTCGGATAAGACTTTTTAATACCGGTTGGCAGGGCGAGATCGTCATCTTCCTCGTCCGCTGAAGCTACTACAAAATATCTTACGTTGAGGACAGTAAGCCTGAGGACCCTGATCGCCCTTTGGTGCATACCTGGCTGGGGTAGCAGAGCTTTGTTTAGCCACTGGTACCATTACCTTGGTAGAAGCAGCTTGATCTTTAGCAACAGTGTCAATGGTTTGTTGGAACGAATCTGCAATGGATGACAAGGGTAGACAGTAGCCCTCTGCGGTACTCTTGTCGTATGTGAATGCCGGTAGGGCCCTTCTGAACCGGTTCATCTGCAAGTTACTGTTACACAACAGATGGATTGCCATAGTCAGCTGATTTTTTGCTTCATTGTTCTCTTTCACGCAGTCGGGGACCAAAAGTGGAGGCATCATGGCCATGTAAACAGATTTTTGGGCTTTATTGCAGACGTTCTGTTTAAATAGATCAGAATTTTGAGTTATAACATAATTCCAGATCTGAGGCGGAAGGCGAGGGGGTATAAAACTAGACTGAAATTCTATTGGAGGGATGAAGTCAGCGTTAATAGTTTTTAATTGAGCAGCATCTAGATCAATCTCTGCGACAGTGTTGAAAAATGCCAGAAATTCAGGACTTGGGACCCATGAAGCGAGGGTCGAACCTCCCATGACAATGATGAGGTCAGGGGCTACGATGTCTTCTTTCTGAGGGGAAAGAAGCGCAAGTTCGACAGCGTCAGCAGCATCTATCTCTGACAGAGTCCCCAATTGTCATGATACCGGTGGGGTTGGTTTCTAAGTCCACATGGGTGCAATCGTCTCATGAATGGGGACAGTTCAAATGGTCGGGTAGGGTTAACGTAACTGGACGAGTCACAATGAAATCAGAAATTTTCCTGATCCCCGAGGGTGTCCCGGAACTACCAGGGAAAGATCCACCATCTGGGAAGAGGGGTCTGGGCTTAGGTTGAACAGATTCCACATAGGCATGCTTGCGCTGCCTGGTCGGAACACTTGAACTTTGAGTTGCTGCAAGAGCCTGCAAGCACTCGGTTTGGGTTTTGGAGTTAGCTGTCATCAACTCCATAAAGGACTCCATCTGGTCCGTACTAGCCTTTGACTCAGCATCGATGAAGGA
Organism: Gammarus roeselii; assembly: GCA_016164225.1. Lineage (NCBI taxonomy): Eukaryota > Metazoa > Arthropoda > Malacostraca > Amphipoda > Gammaridae > Gammarus > Gammarus roeselii. Next base: position 732 of record SDVV010040369.1, on the reverse strand, counting down.
GACGTCATATTGAAGTCAAACTGCACAGTGAAATACAGGGACCGAAATCAGGATACGAAAATGAACTAAATCCCTAGCTGTACGTAGGGTGAAATAAGACACCAAGATATTCAGTGTAGGGAAAAGAAAGTGTAAAATAAAAAAAATATATACTCAACTGATTGCAAGGAGGCTCCAAAGACACAACAAATTTCTACGCACGTTCTAATAATAATGACAAAATGGTAGCGTCCCACCTCGGAGGTAACCGCCTGGGACGTTGGTAGGAGCCTGATACGGGACCTTTTTCTTATCATTCAGCACAGCTGAATAGAGGACGCAGGATCAAGAGACTCCGAGTACCCTGTTCGCCGTCTTGCAGTTATTGGAAACTCATACTCCTGAAACTTGTGTGAATGTGCTTGTTCGAATCGGTGATAAAATGGAGATACTTGAGCCTCAACTTCTCCAGGTAGTAATATTTTTTCAGGAGTCTAAGTTCCAGATTCTTGGGAACTCCAGATGAGATTACACCTATAATACATAATCCTACAGAAAAGTGATATATTCTGTATCCCCCTGAATGTAGATTTTTTTCTTTGCAATCGGGAGGAAGAAAAAATGTGTGGGGTCATAGTTAACATAAGTCTTTCTTTGCATTGCTCTAAATTGGTTCGAGTATCGTTGCTATAGTTTTTATTTACATAAATACATGACATATATAACGTAAAAAAATAATATTCAATGTCCTTT
>SDVV010040368.1:0-10540 GCA_016164225.1 Gammarus roeselii | reverse complement strand
AGAAAAACGTTTAGACGAAACGGATCTCCGCTTTTAATCGTTTAGAATTCAAGAGTAATATGCACGCACGCCAGTGCGCACAGGTAGCATCGTCAAGATTGGTACAAGGTTTACGGCTACGCGGACAAAGTAAGCTCCGGCAGCAACGCAACACAATGTTTACAGCTACGCGGTCTAATTTAGCTACGGTACCATTTATATGTACAAGCAAGATAAAGACTCAGACGAAAATAATCCCCGTCTCCAACCACCCAGAAATTCATGAGTAATATATACGCACGCCAGTGCACACAGTAATATATACGCGCGCCAGTGCACACAGTAATATATACGCACGGCTGCACACAGATCAACTCCAACCGCAACGCATCACAAGGTTTATAGCTACACGTTCCAGGTCAACCACAAAAATTACATATGGTCCGAGCACAGACTGAAAGATTTTTTTTTACAAAATAACAAACAGGAACTGTGGCACGAACACATTAGCATTATTTTAGACTAAACAATTTTCGATCGTGAAGAGGAAAGAAAGGGCAGGTTCATCATGGGCTGAAAAACTGCTCAGATATTGACATCACACTTACTATTTAGAATGATATGGTAGAAGGGCAGAGGTATCCTGGGTCCCAAAAGAGCCAGATGGTTTTTGGAGGGAAACCAAAGTCCCCCAGGTCCCCCGAGCTCCCTGGGTACCTCGAGTCCCCTCGTCACAGTTCATCTCGGCTTGCCTCGAATCATTTCGGCCAGTCTCGACTCGTCACACCCAACTCGACTCGCCTCAACGTGTTTCAACTGATCCCGACGCACCTCGACCAGCCTCGACAGCGCTCTCCCCCTCTGTGCAGATAATCTGTGGACTGTAATCGCTAATTGTTCTACTAGAGCATTTCACATGTACATTAATCTGTATAACGGTTTTACAACGTGGCAAGGAAGCAGGGATCACAGGGTTCATAGGCGCCTCGATAGGGTCCCAAAGTTTTTAAGGGGGTTCCAAAGGGTCTCAAGGGTGTCTCAAAGAGCCCCAGAAGGGTCCAAGTGGTTCCCCCCAAATCCTCCTGGTCTTCCAAGTCCACCGGATTCCCGAGACCCCCGGGTCCCTCGAGTCCCGCGGGTCCCACGAGTGCCCCCTCATTCCCCGAGTCACCTAATCTCAACCAGCCTCGGTTCGTCTTGACTCATCGCACTCTCCGTCGACTCGTTTAAACTCGCTTCAACCTGCCTCGACTCGCCTCGTCCCCTCCGCGCAAGCTGCCATGAAATTTTTTCACACTCCAAGATCAACATGAACATTACTTCACCATTTAGCCATCAAAACGCCTAGCTGTGCTCGGACATTTATTAGGCGCCCGGGAGACTAGACTAGACTAGACTAACTAACACACCGCATAGTCCACTTAGGGCTCCTGCGGGCGTCTAATGATACGTAATTTAACTAGCAATCCAAAATTGATCACCATGAAAAAAGGGCACTGATAAATAATATAGCCCATGAAATAAGAAATTATAAGATACTAAATTAAATTGTTTATAATCTATAAAATGCATAACCATCCATCCACTTCAAGATTTTATTGTGTTTCATGAAGTACCCTGCTGTGATGCACATGTGATGAATTGCTTAACGCGTCTGTGTGTACCTTAACAAAGATATGATATATAATTCCCCGAATTGATAGGCTTACAAGCTAATTGTACACTCAAAGCGTTGCCACGTTGCACAGCCAGTCCCAGCCTCTGCTTCAGCCAAAACGTTTCGCGAGGGTCCTCAGAGGCGGCAGATAACCGTCGGCCAATGTCATGGACCAGGAGGCTGCTGGTTATGCCGATAACGCCGGTCGTCTCGATAGAAAAGGGCTCAAAAAGGTAGTGGTCACGAAGAGATTGATGCTTTTTCTTGTTTTCTTCTCTGCCGCGTAGGCAGCTTTGCCAGCCTCTAAAGAAGTGCCAGGCAAGTGACTCGTCGCAAAGATGTCCACGTGCAATCCCAGCAAAGGTTTTCCCTCTAAAGAATGAAAGCCGTCAGGTCACTTACCATCGCCTTGATCGATGCCTGACTCGCGGATCGTAACGTGGCCGACTTTGCGTAGCGCTCGTTCAATTATGTAATTCAGAGCCAAATCTCTAGGATAACGACCTCCGAGGTCAAGGCACGAGAGCGCGTGAGTGCAAGACTCACCCATACGCTGACCGCAGCGGCAAAGCTACGGATAACACCCCGGTGCACCCACTCTGAGCACATGAGCAATTCGAAGCGAGTCAGGGTCCAATAAAGTACCCAGAGGGGCGGCAGGAATAACTTCCAGCCAAGAACCGCTATCGTGACAAGAAGCAGCCAGGCCTTATGTAACAGACCGTCCAAAGTTACCCTTACTCCTTCCCTGTCCCATGACTTCTGGAAAATGCAGCAGTCCCCCTCTGGTGCGATCGCTTCATCACCATGCCCAGCTTTCCCTGCCAGCACTGCTTCCGGATAATCGTTGTCGGCGCCAAAACGTTAACGTTTGACAGAAGGGCTTCGACTAAGGGACCGACAGAGTGCAGAGATGAGATGAAGCTTGGCAGGACGATATCCTGCGCCTTGCGAATGCCTCAGCCCCCAGATATGACTGGGAGAGTAGCTTGCTTCCACGAAAATTTTGAAAAAAAATTGTTAGTAATCGTTGAGACAGCTTCTCGAACGGATTCGTCGAAACTAGCAAGGAAATTAGCGTGCAGGTATGTGGGAGCAACGCGCAACAGATATTGGGGTTTGGAAATGGCGAAGCAGTTTTCAGTAGGGTAAGAGCTTGGTATGGCTCAATTACGCTCAGTTGAGAGGTCATCAATTTTAGGTAGTCAATTTTGCCTGCAAGCGCTCCTGGAATAGCTTGGACAGAGATGGGTGCGCCGAGAACTGTGCTACGTTCAGCACACGCAATTTTGATGTCAGGGATGACCTCGCGGAAAAAAGTTTCTGAGATCTCCCTGTACGCCATGTCCGAACTGTTAACGTGGATCAACTCGCATTTTTGCCCGTTAACATCCAAGCTAATTTGGTTTAACTTTACTCGCAGGTCACGGAAGTGCGTTAAAATGATATCCGGCTTCTCCCGAGCGTGGCGTCATCCAAGTACCAAATATTCAATTCTGAAACTGCACTTCGCGCAATTTGGTCGACACCGAGGGAAAAAAGAGCGGGCCCCATGGGGTCTCCCTGTTGGATACCAGTTGCAGAGTGGATTGTTTCATCGCCAAGAAACAAAGAAAAATGCTCCGAATATGCTTGCCGAAGAAGTCGGTACATACTGGGAGTGCGCTCACGGCAGCTTGCAAGAAGACATCGCGCCGGATACAATTGAACGCGTTCTTCAAATCCAATTTAAGAACGACGCGATCTAGAGGGGAGTTAGCGATGTAACGGCGCGTGGCATGCACAGCCACTTCGCAGCCTCCTTTGGTGGCAAACTCTAGTTGAACCGGACGCAATTGACTGCCCAAATGATTAGCTAATGGGGCACAACCAACCTTTTTAACTAATCGCCGGAGGGTGTTGCCGACGGCAATGGGTCGGATACCGCCGTGTTTCTTAAAAAGGGCACAAAGTGAGGCACCATAAAAGACCTTTCTGGCAAAAGGAGGGATTTCCCTCTGAAGTGTCATGTTGACAAATTCTGTAAGAGTTGAAGGGAGATGGACTCCGGCACCGCCAGAATTTTTCTTCAGGAGTGACTCAAGGTGACCGGGTCTGAGGCTATCAGAACCGGCACGGAAACCACGTGGAAAAGTCTTCATTGCCTTCATGACCTCGTCGACGGCAGCGATAACCGGAGATGCAAAGTCATCGTCGGGAGGAGCTGGAAGTGAGATATCCACCGGGCTATCCGGATGTTTCTCGCGCAAACCTTTCAAAGTTTCTGGGCAGATTGGGGCTAGTGACTCGCTTAAAGAAGCTTCTCAAACGGCCCATCAAAGGTCGAAATCGGCAAACTTCGCATTTACTGTTGTCTTCAATCAATCGTCTGAATTTTGTCTGACAGTAGTAGCGGTGGTTTGATCGACCAGCTCCCAAGAGGGCAATACTGGCAAGTCCCTTTTGTCCATGTATTCCCTCACTTGGAGACATACACGGGAAGTTAGCGAGGGCTGCTTAGCATCGGAAAAGTAAGTGTTTGGACACAGCAGACCCCAATAGCTGAATGCCATGAGCCGAGCCCATGTGAGGGGAGCTCGTTCCCGAATGCAGACACTTAAGAGTGAATCAAGTGCTTCTGCCACTAGAATGGTCACTTCTTTCGTGATCTTGTTCAAAACCTTGATGTAGCGCTTATATTAGCCAATGTAGGTGTCGAAGTCAATAGAACCTTTGCTCGCTAGATGATTCTGAAGGTTGGGTCGTCGGGGTCCCGCTACAGCGAGAGTAATGTCAGAACTCGGCGTTTCTGGCTTTGAGAGCGTTCATTTTTACGCATTCAAAATGATAATATTTGCGGCGGTTGGAACACGAAATTAGGATTTTTTTTCTGGTATTAGTGCTCCTGCATTCATGACAATAGTTTTTGTAATTATCTGGATCTATTTCACTTGCTGACACAATAAAAGAACCCGATTGAGCTGTAGTGGAGGCTGTCGGTATAGCAGTATCAGAGGTGCCAATGAGGGGAAGGGCGGACTGAACCGCCTTTGACGGTGCGAAGGAGGCCGCTGCCTCTGCCGCGGTCTCCAAACCGGTAGACAGAGCCCGTGAGCCTAATAGGTTCGAGACGGTAGGCAAATTTGTAGCACTTTCGGCTGGGGCGACGTCACTTTCAGCGCTCCCTCCAGTGCTCTCAATCGAGGCAAGAGAGTTCGCACCGACAGCGCCTGGTGGCGTGATGACGTCTGCATCCCGCCGAAAGCGCACAGGAGAGACTGAAGTTCCTCCACTGGCGACCTTGTGACTCTCCGGTTCAGCTGCGCATAGCTGGTCTGGATGGTTATGGCACGCTCGGCCAGGTCGGCTTGCACAAATCGAGGAGCAGAAACGAACGCCACCAGAGGCTCTAGCTCTGTAACAGCCGCAACTGTTATAATTACACCTGCCTACAGTGCAACGGCAGCAGCGACCCAAATTTTCGGTCATCGCGAGGGAGGCGGCGTAATTTAACAGTGAAATTTACCATCTACGAAAGACTGTCGGAGTCATTAGGTCAAGCAAAAACAACCTATTTCAATATAAACGCTGTACTGAGAAAGGTTTAAACAACCAGATTTCCTTGAAAATGATCACCTGCGGTCAGAAATGTAGAAATTCAATACTTTTCGAAAAAAATACTACACGACAATTCCATGATAGGCTAGGAAATTTTATGAGACTATACTAACATGTGACAGTGAGGGGAATGGAAATTAGTACATGGCTCGCAAAAAACGTGATCTAACAGTTACATTTAGCTGAGCGACTTGCTCCTGTGGTTATCCTATAATCATTATCTAGCGCGCTTTAAATAAAAAAATATGTTTTCCTACCTGTGTCGTCATCAAGAATGTATATTTTTTCGTTGGTAATTTTTTTGTTTTTATGGGCAGCTACATGCTAAGACAGCGAAAATTTACACCGCAGATGGCCTCCATAAGTAACCTAGTAGTAGCCGTGAAAAATTACAACCTGGGTATGACTGAATATGGGTGATAGCCGAAGGAGTAAATTAAAATATGACATATACAAATTACACCAGAAAATAATCATGAGAACACATGAATGAATGCTAAAAAGCGCATAAATGTAATCTGCCAAGCCATGAATTGGAGTTAGTAGGAAAAATTAAGTGAACTGAATAATAACTCCATAAATTGTCATAAAAGAAAATGCCTAAGAAAATAATCGTGAGCATAGGAATATCAGTAATTTAACAAAATTTGCCTCAGCAGATGGCCCCCAGAAATAACCTAGAAGTAACCGGAAAAAAGATGACGGCATTGGTTTTGGCGAGATATGGTAACAGCTGAAAGAGTGAATCAAAATATGACGAATACAAATTACACAAAATAATCATGAGGGCACACAATAAATCCTAATAAGCGCATACAAAATCTACAAAATAACCAAAATAAATTGTACCAAAGAAAATGATCAAAAAAATAATCGTGAGCCTGCGAATAAAAGTTAATGAACACAGAGGTAATCTAAAAACACATATATAAATGTAGCTAGGTGGCAGATAGAAGCAGGCTTGAAAAGATCAACAATAACATAAGACAAAAACACCTTGAAATAGTCGTAAGAGCCCAAAGAAGTGAACAACAATCACACTCAGAAATTGAATGATGAATGGAGTAACTTGCGGTAAAAATATACCTGGCACAGGGGAGAAACTACCGATAAATGTAACTAACTAAATGACGTGTAATATGCTGAACTGAACAGCTAAAAAATAAATAAGAAAGTAAAGAATATCAGCGATGGAAAACTTGAATGTGTGGACCATCATTATGACCCAAAACAGCAGCTGCAATGAACGTGTGCCCAACTGTTTGACTGCCAGGATCCTGAAGCAGGTCGAAGCAGATGAACCGCTCCTCTAGCAGGTCAAAGTAGATGATCCACGATTTTTTTTTTGGACTTCGAAGTCCTCAAATGGGTACATGCTGCCAGATTTCAAAGCTACGGGAGAGTGGGGTAGGGGGATAGTGAGCTACGGGAGAGGGGAGTAGGGGGTAGTGTAGGGACGTTGCACACCGCACACTGTGCGTGCGTAGGTTAACGCAGCCGAGCAGTCACGAGCGGGCAGGGAGGGATAGGTTCGGCTTAGCAAGGAGCTGGTGGTGTACCTGCCCTCGCGACGTTAAAGCGCCTTCTTGTACGAGCATACGTCGAACTACGTCGAGGGAGGTTTAAGGAACCACTCAAGTTTCTAGGTTAACGGAGTAGACAATGAAAACAGTCTTCAAAATCTACCAAAGGCACGGTATAGTTTTCCCACAGGGCCATAATGAAGCACAAACGCGAGAATGTCAATAGAATATCAACCGCGCAGAGTTGCCAGATGCTCCAATGCTGACCGATGAGAGTACCACAGATTTGTTCTTTAACACAATAATCCGGTATGTTACCACTGATGCCGCTAAAGAGGGACTCCTATGGATATGAAAGCAGTTCACACGTCGAGCTGGCCTAGAATCCTGTTTATTTACGCAATGTAGAGGTTCGCTGTGAGTGTTAGTCCCACGGACCGGATGCCACCAGCCTCGTATTGTTTTTCTATGCTCTTTCTTTGATACAATGTTCTATTTGCTAGAAGCTTCCACTTCAGTCGTGATCGGCTTATTGTCTCCAAGCGTCCCACAACTCCCCGTTCAGGCAATTCCTTGGAAGTGATGTGTACTTCTGACTCACAGCATCCAGTGTTACGTAAGAGCGACTACCGAGTGCAAGAGAACGTTCATCTGCCTAAGTTCGGTATTTATTCTTCAACATTTTGTTCATAAACTTAAGCTCATATAGCTGGTGATGCCCATACATGATAACAACTCTTGTAGGCGTAATCATTGTTTCGATTGCAGAACCGACCATTGTTGCAACTGCAGATCTGATCATCGTTGTGAGTACAGAACCAATCATTGTTGTAGGTACGGAAATGAAGAATGATGAAATTTGTTGTAGTACTTGTAGATTTGTGAATAGTAGGAAACGTTGTATTCGATGGAACCAGTGCGAACGCTGTTTCCACCTCACGTGCGTGAGTCTAACAAGGGTTCAAGCCGATAACCGTCCCTTCTGGCTTTGCGATGATTGTCGATACCGGCCAGTGTGGGCGGGTAGGCAGCGCGACACTGTGTTGCTGGATATTTAGAATTACATCTCAAGATGCCGTTGTAGGAGGAAAATTCTGGCCAAAATTCCAAAAGGGGAAATTATACCTGTCGCAGATGAGATGTTCTTGAAAAATTGTCAAGAGAGACTAGCAGTGGAGTCCTCAAGCCTGGGCTAGACTCTTGAGATTCTCTTATCGGCGTCCCCTGGGACCCAGCCAAGCTGAATCGGATGGTCGATCTCTAGCCACCTGGGTTAGGCGACAGTTTAGGAAATTTATTGAGACACACTTTACCCGAGCACCCGCGTAGACCAGAAGGGACTAATCTCAATAGATTCGAAGAGAATAACAATTTAGAACCTAAACAGAGAGTGTCAGTCAAGTTTGCTGATGAAGACGTAAGAGGTGCGGTGCGAGAGCTTGCTTCTTCATTGGGCTTAGTGCCAAAAAATGAGGCTACGATAAATTCCCTTAAATTACAGCACCCACCGGCTCCGGATGATTTTTTTTGGCAACTACCCCGGAAGATTTTTATGCGGGCCCCGCGGTTGCCGTTAGGGATGATGTCCTGAGGGCTATATCCTCATTTCCATCCGGCCCTGGGGAGGGGGAGGGTGTCTTGATGGTCTGCGTCTTGTTCATCTCAGGTCTTTGCTAGGTCGGGAGTCTGAGGAAACAGGCGCTTGCCTTCTGTCGTGACTGACATAACCAATATGGTACTGAGAGGCAAGGTGCCCGCTTTAATGAATTCCACCTTGTTCGGAGCTTCTATTAGTGCTCTGATAAAGAATGATGAGGGCATCCGCCCGATAGCAGTGGTGAGAACCTTGAGGAGACTTGCTACCGAGCTGTGAGTAGAACTGGTGTATGCGAAACTCGGCCAAGAGCTCCGCCCCACACAGTTAGGGTTCTCAACCAAAAGAGGGTGTGAGGCAGCTGCCCATGCAGCCAGGGCGTATTTGCCGAGCTGTAATCACAGAAGAGTCCTTCTTAAAATTTACATGCGCAATGCTTTTAACTGTATCAGAAGAGCAATTTTTCTGACTGCAGCTCGGAACCGCTCTGCATGTGTTTTTAATAATAACAAACTTTTATATCAACCAACATGGAAATAGTACCACAATTAAAACATCTTAGTTTTTGGGTTACTGTGAGAGAAAAAATGTAAAATAAATGCACCCAATAACAAATAAGTTAAGGCCTACAACGTTATCTTACCCAAGTGTACAGCAATCCTCTCCATCGCCTCAACCATGATGAGGCAGCAAACGCATCACCAGAGCTGATTGCAACGAAGAAATCATTTGAGGAGTTCATAACTCGAATCATAAGTCTGTGTGCCGCTCTACGGATCAGTACCTTGAGGTGATCTGACTGGCTTTCAGCAAAACCCTGCCAGCTGACGTCAAGTAAGGAACCTGCATCAGCCGTCTAAATGTGTCATTATAACTCACCGCCAATTTACTCACGCTATATTGGAAGTATTTTTTCCACAGTGCACTACAATAAATCGGGTACACATTATGATTTGAACAACTGGATTTTCGCTTTCCTTGGTGCAAACAAAAAATTTCATATCAGCGTGTTACCAACTGCATTTTGCTCCTTGTTTGCTTAGCAAAATCCCTGTGATGTGATGTTGTGCCCCCATGTATTGAAATTCATCTACATTATCCAGTGCAACACCGCCTAGTTTTATCTCAGTCTATAGGTTGTAATTAGGACCCTCCGGTCTAACTAGCATACATACAGTTTTTGCAGTGTTATTTACAATATCGCGGGGTTCAACAAAATTGCTAGATATTAAAAAGCTTTTGCAAGGCTGAGAGTTATTATCTCCATAACTATGACTGTTAACATAGGAGTTGGCTATGGCACACCCTTGGTTTTCTCTACTTAGAAGGTAATTCAATTCATCAGTGTACACGTTATACAACAGTGGCGATAGCTGACCTTCTTGCCTAATTCCGTTGAATCCGAGTTCAACATCTGTATCTTGAATCCGAGTTCAATATCTGGTATGTTGATACCAGCCATGGAGACCCAACAGAGAAGGTATTGCAGGTCGTGCAACGTTTGATTAATCACTTGCTAGCGATGTCTCTCCTTCCTCCTAATGCCTGCTTCACGTTATCTATCCACCCAATCATCGGTCCACCTCTAGGCCCACGTCCACTAACCCGTCCATTCGCACCATGGGCCCGAACCATCTAAAATATTTGAATCTACTCTGTTCTCTATCTTTCTCTCAGTCCCCGTTCTGATTCGATCAACTCCGTTATCGACCCTGTTTCTCAGCGTTAATCCAGCCATTCACCTGAAACATTTCATCTCGAAATTACTCAACCTTCTTCTCTCGTCAGTTCTCAACCCCTCCCCCCCCACACAATCAACCCTCCAGCTGCTTCCACACCCAACGTCCTACAGCTCAACACATTACTCGTTTCCCGCACACACGATTTTACCTCAATTTTATCTTGTTATGTCTTCTCCCCAAAAGAGATCAGACACCTAAACGTCAAACTTCCTCCCATAACTCGTCATCTAGGAAGACACTAATTCTGCTCAAACATCTTGAGCATCTCATCAATCATCCTCGAACATCTCATCAATCCACCTTTACCCACGGTAACTCGCAGCTTCCTCCTTTCACACACTCTTCCAAACTCTGACACCAGCACACAACCCTTCCTCCGAATCTACCACCAGTGCTGTATCATCCGGAAACAAAAACTGACTCAACTGTAAACTCCGCTCATTTGCTA
>SDVV010040367.1:0-10540 GCA_016164225.1 Gammarus roeselii | reverse complement strand
CCCCAGAGCAGTATGAGTCAAACAGCAGATCAAGCACGACTGAACGATCACCCCCAGAGCCGTATGAGTCAAACAGCAGATCAAGCACGACTGAACGATCACCCCCAGAGCAGTATGAGTCAAACAGCAGATCAAGCACGACTGAACGATCACCCCCAGAGCAGTATGAGTCAAACAGCAGATCAAGCACGACTGAACGATCACCCCCAGAGCAGTATGAGTCAAACAGCAGATCAAGCACGACTGAACTATCACCCCCAGAGCAGTATGAGCCAAACAGCAGATCAAGCACGACTGAACTATCACCCCCAGAGCAGTATGAGTCAAACAGCAGATCAAGCACGACTGAACTATCACCCCCAGAGCAGTATGAGTCAAACAGCAGATCAAGCACGACTGAACGATCACCCCCAGAGCAGTATGAGTCAAACAGCAGATCAAGCACGACTTTGCATTAGCGCAATAACAGAAATAGTATCAAGAACATGTATATATTAGACCAAGTTAGAGCAACTAGCGAATGTCTAGCCACTTGTAGTGTAATGTTCGTGACCATGAGAATAGTGCATTATCATCGTTCAGCTCAAAGCCTAACACTTGTACTACTAATATTCCTCAGATAATATTTTAGAACAAAAATTGTAGTGTACAACAACTTTTTATTTTGGGATCATCAGGAAAATATTTCCGAATATTTTACGGAGGCAATTGAACAAAATAATATTGTTCTTTTACTTTTAGTGGTGATCATGGCTGGATTTGCAGCTCGCTCTAGACCGGTTGACAATGTTCTTGTGGCCAAGCCATGAAACCTCGATTGAAACCTAATGACCGCTTAATTTTTTTTTGTCACAATAGGACGGTATTAAAATGGGTGAGTAATGTCGACTCTTCTTGTGAAGTGTCGTGCAAGAAGCGCCAATATTAATCATCGATGAACATAAAAATCATTAACATTTTGACTCGGAGTTACTGTCAAGAAGGCAAGCTTTGGCAAGGTCTCACAGTCCTCATTCGTAGTCGTTTTTTCGTCGTATTTTCGGCGGAAGCGTTGGTTCAGTGCTTATCGCTCATCACTGACACGCGGTATAAGTTAAAACAGATCAAATTTTAGTTTACGCGTTAAGGCACTTACACTGCTGATCGTGCTTATGTCCATGATAATAAAAGGAAGTGAAGTTTCTTTCCAGGTTGTTCCTGACTTTTTCTAAGGTCAGGACTGCCCACTGATTGAAGTGTGCATTCGTAATGATTGCACACAAATTGTTATCGTACCGTAGGAATTAAAAATATACGTTGGCGAAACAGTCACTAATCTGCAACGATGTGCGCTCTCTTCACAACTGCATTTGGTTATGACGACTCTGAACTAACAAACTGAAACGTAAAGGTGTGCACACTAAATTTAAAGTAGCATCCTGTTCAACATTATCATTTTACAACTAATATTCCTGTATAAAGTCAACATATCTGGAGCCCTTCAGAAATAACGTTTCGGTTGAAAAAACACTTACACCAATTATAGCACGTCAATTCATGATTAAAATTAACATCTCAGTGCCATCGACTCTGGGTGTGACGCGGCATATCGTAGGTTCAAACCCAACTGCTGGTGCGCATAGAATCTTTTATTACATTTTGACTTCAGCCACTGCACATTGTATGTTTACCGTATTAGTACATGTAGTTATGGTTCATCACTGATCACCCAGCGCTGCCCAAGTGTGAAGTGTGTTCAGTCATAACTCGTCGCTGACTGAAGCGTATCAATGATACCGCCGTGGCAGCATATATATTTGAGCTGGAAGGGTGATACCACAGACAGTTGTCTGCATTACTAACGGTCAAATATCACTATCTCTCACTAACGCAGTGGCCTAGTGGATAGTCTCCGACGCGTGTCTCCAGGTACCCGAGTTCTATTCCCAATGGATGAATTTTGGGACTGCCAATTTATAACCTTACAGATCTCTCCCCACAGATGACCTCGCCGCTCTTCAGCTAAAGCAGCATCGTGTGGACGTTATACAGTAATGATATCCCATGCAACTGTGTGTAGATCAGATAACAATGATTGTAACACAATACAAAATGCCTGCATCGAAGATTGTTGAAAAACATGCAAATGTATATTTGTTCATATCGTTATATATATTTTCTTATTTAAAATGGGATAATAAAGATGTTTGGTTCACATTAATTATAAATTTTGTATGTGGTTCATAAGCTCGCTCAAAAAAAATTAGGCCCCTATAGCTACAATTAATTGGATTAAAGTATGAAACTGCTCGGTGTATCAAAGCACTGGATAAAACTGGTTCGAGCGACGAATGGTCACCCAAAACCCTAGAAAAACTATTTGAACAACCTGTGGGTGATCATCGATAATCCAGTACTAACAAAGCACTATTAAATCGGTGGAAGGGATGAACTATCACCGGAATCCCCTATGGGTGATCATCGATAATCCAGCACCGATAAGGGCGGGCATCCTCTAGATAACCCAGCATTGTGCATCTGGGTTATTGCCAGCTTATCGGTGATACCATGTTTGGGTTCATCGTAGGTTATCCTTGAATAAGACATCAATAAATTTGGACTGGGGACGACGGCACCACGAATTTGTCCTTGCACAAAACATCTGTCGATCTATTCGTCCAAGCGTGGATCTTCTTCCCTCCCTCGGCCAGCAAGTTTGAACATAAAGGCACCTCGGTACGGCACTGCTCCTTGGTAGCTATGCATGAGTAATCAGTGTTGATGCTACGAAGATGTCGATAACCTAAACTCATCAGGATTGTCTGATTGCCCTCCTGAACAGAGGAGCGTTATAAAGCGGGTGCCGTGGCCCTCTGGCGGCACTCTCAGTGAGAGCTGCTCAGCGTCTGGGTGATAGCGGACAGCACTCGTCGTCAACAGAAGGCCGCCATTGTCCGTCCTACTGAAGTCAGCAACCAGAGATAAAAATAAACTAGCAGAAGCATTGCCGTCAACCACTTGTCACGATGGTAAGACCCGTGTTGTTCTTGAAGTTATATAACCCATTTTTTTTAGGACCTATATACCACCTGGCCTGATGTTATTATAATACCCTAACCCAATTTTTTTCCGCTGAACATAGTCTTGGCGGTTGACGCTTTGTAATGGTTAGTTTATTTAAAGGGGCTGCAGAGCTACTGCAAGTCACGGTGTATTATTGGTATATATGGACATCGACCCCTCATATTCGGGTGGTATATGCTGCTTAGCATGAGAGAGTTATCAGGCAATTGATGGACCAACCGACTCTTGTCCACGCAGGACTAGAACACTGTACTGCCTGTTACACAAGGTCCAAGTATGTATAACGAATTGAGACATCTCATGTGCTTGTTCTGATCATGATCACATGACGACTAATTAGAATTATTTATTTAAGAAAAATATCAAATGACATCGATTCATGTTTTAATTAGACTTACATTTTCTGTTTTTACTCATTGCGTATCTCATTGAACATCGCAGTGCAATATGCGGGAATTGTGTCATGTTGCCCTCACCCCATTGATAGCGTGCTTTTCTCCCACATGTAGACTTAATTTCTATTTCGTTCTACCCCTCTCCAGACATCAGTCCGCATGGCCGCCATTCTGTGCCTCGTCCTGTTGATCATTGGTCAGGGTGTTGCGGCGCCAACTGACGGCTCCCCCAATGCCGAAGCCGTCGTTGACATCGACAGCGCCGCTGAGTCGGTCAAGCAAGAACACCTTGATTACAGTGACACTGGTGACAGCCATGTGCCTTCTCTATCTGATGCTGATGCAGAATATGAGCAGCTTTTGCCGCACTTGCGTGATGACTACGACTACTACAGTTCATCTGATGATGCAGATGGAAACAGTGATGACGATCGGCGAAGAGCCTTACCTCGTTCAGGACACCTGCTGTTGTCTCCATCAGACAACCGAAGAGATGGTTTGGAGTCCACGATTTCTGGGTATCCAGAAATCCAACAGCAACGAGGAATTAGCCGAACATTGAATCCTGCGTATTTTTCTAATCAAAGACAATCTTATTTTCCAGCTTTGCAACAAGGACAAGCAATATCACAAACTTTGAACCCTGCCTACGCACAGAATCACAACAACGGAGATTATCGTGGTAGAGCCAATGCGGCCAGATTACTGTATTTATTGGGCCACCTCTCAAATGCACGTGCTGGCTCCTCCAGAGGCCTTGTTGGCTATGGACAGTATAGCCATGGCTCACTAAGCCAGCCAGTATTGTCAGGAACCTTGGGCGGCGCCCTTAGCTATGGATCAACCGAAATCCAACAACCAGTAAATTCGAATTCGTACGGGAGTGTTGGAGTCATCAACGATGGAGTTTCTGGCTCGTCTTTGTCTGGATCAACAACCTACGATTACCTTTCGTCCTCGGGATCATCTTACCCTGGTTACAGTCTCGGGGGCACATCTATCATCAAGTTGATAAGGCCAATTGCTCGATTTGTTGCGACTCAACAAACATCTCCTCAGAAACACTGGCTCACTTTCCTGGACAATCTAAATCAAGCGAAAATCTCCGGTTCAGGAGCATATCAAGCGCTCTACCGACAAATCAATCAAGAGTCTCAACGTCAACAGCGCATCATTCTTCTTCTGAAACGTTACAAGGAGCTTGCCGCCCAAAGGAGGGTTTGTACCCAGATTGAAAACTAGTTTTCCCCTCATTTACTTATGAAATTACTGAAAGGTTTTACACATTTCTTATTGGGATAATAGGAAAATTCAGTCAATTTTATCATTTGTGGTCTGCATGGACTGATAATAAAATGTATCATGACAGCTTAATTTTTCTGGATAGTTACATGCCTCTGAGTTATTTATAAACACTTTGAATAAAATTTAATAATATTTAGCTGGTTAATTTTCCTGGCGTCTTGCTATAAAACTATCAACGGAAATATTTTTCTTAATCCACGATTGTGATAATTGTAAATATTTCCAATATTTTCGGTCTACGTTTAAATTTCCGATTTAACAGCAGCGACTGCTAGAGGTAATTTTTGACGTAGCTTAGGTAAAATTCTCATTCCCTTGTAAATTATCTAGCGTAATTATGAAAAGGTTGAACAATACCAATCAAAGCCAAGTACCAAACTATCCCTTAAGGATTTCCGTCGAAATTCGGATACGTCAGGTATTGTCAACACTAGTGACGTTTGGAGAAAATGTTAATGTCACCAATCCCTACAATTTAGCACAATCATCACAATGCTGCCGAAAGATTTATGGTGATAGGTTTGAAGTACGGTATGATGAGGTCATCACCGATCCACAAACAATTTCAAATGGTTTCAATAATTACTTCAAAAGTATACCTGGTAGCCTAAGTGAATCAATTAATTGCAGCGACATCCCATTTGAATATTGTTTTGAGAATACAAAAGCCGAACTGTCAATCGCTACCCTTGCCGATCAGAACGAATTGAAAACATAAATGAATGGTCTTACAAATAGTAACAGAATGTTTGGGATAACATACCAAGCAAGTAATTAGAGCAATCTTTGAGACTATTGTACAACTCCTTAGACCCAACTAATCAAAAAGTCACTTTTGCAGTAAATTAATGCGATTCATTCAAAATCAGGCAACTTAGTACAATTAAAAAAAAAATCAAAATATACTGCCCAATATAGTTCTGCCCGTCATAAGCAGATTTAAAAAAATCCTGCTGGACTATATACTCACTTAGCACCTGGTAACGTACTCTTCCAAAATCAACATGGCTTCCAGGCATACTCTATACAAATTCACTGATCCCTGTTACTATATTCTATTGTTAGAAATTATATGCGTACGTTCAAATAATAGTCAAACATTTCAAAAATACAGTGCATGTTTTTTTAATTCGCTGGAGATGCTGTTGAAGGAATCGGGTTTGACAAAGGGAAAGTCACTGTTGAAACTTCCATGGCCATTAGCAACGCGTTTGGCCAAAATTACAGCACAATAGAGTTAATTCCCTTAACAAAAGTTGGATAAATTATTATTTTCTTGATATGACTCATCATGTGAATTGGAATAAACAATCGTCATCTGTCAGTACGCTAAATATGGGAGTATCGCAGGGATCGATCCTTGGACTTTTGCTCTTCTTAATCTAGATTAATGATACTAACGACAGGTTGGCCTTAGTCTTTTTTTGCAGACGATACAACTGTTTATTTGACCAGAAAAACTCTCAAAGAAACTATTGCTAATGGGAATAATCATTTGGTCCTCATTCCAAACTGGTTTACATCTAAGAAATTTGTTGCCGCTAATTGTCGAAAATATGCAGGTCATTTTATATTCCAGGAGAAGATACCCGTTCATGGAACACATGTCGAATTGAAAGGTCTACATGTTTTAAATGTAGCATAAGCAAGGTTCCTCAATGTAATAGTAGACCAGATATTTAACTGATGAGATCACGTTTCTTTTGCTGTCGGTAAAGTATTTGATTCGTGAGGCAGCCTTTTTAAAATTCGACATTGTCGTAAACTTCTGAAAAAAGTTTCTTGTACTACAGCCTTAACATCACATGCTAGCAGACGTGACATCACGTCGCCTCTCTTTTGTGCATGAGATATTCTCCAACTTATCAATTCGCTTACATCGATAACGATAATTTCTAGGAAAGATAATCGTACTTGTAATATACATAACAATTGTAGGGAATAAATCCTCCATGTCTCACATGGGTAAGAAAAATTGTGTACATGGTTTTGGGCCAAATAATCTAGCATGTGACGGAAACTTTTGGAGTTTAGAATGGTTGTAAGAGACGATCTCTTGACCCCAACCCCCTCTCCTCTCCTTCTTCTCTGTCTGAGGAGAGGGAGTTCCCGCCGCATTTCTTGCCAGGTTGTTTTCCTCTAGTATTGAGAGATGAAGAAAATTTTATTTTCCTATCCGCGAGTATATCGGTTAAAGTTTAATATCGCATCGAATTGAGGCAACGAGGATATGTCTGTAGTATAATGAGTTGAAGTCACCTATCTTTTCTGGTTGAATATCCTGGGATGGAAGTGCGTGCCTTCGGCGCCAGATGCCGTGGGGCGTGGAGAGAGGCTCAACCACTTTCCGGCTTCAGGCTATAGTCAGTGTGTATTAAAACATCGTGATGTTGGTTAGCGTGCTTCCGGGGTCCAGGACGCGATCAAAATGGATTATCAGGATACTGCAATGAGAACTGTCGTAGAATTAGTATATTGTCTAGTCGTCTTGTAGTACAGTATGACAAGGGGCGACGAGAAAAATATCAAGTTTAAATTACGACGCCAACACCCAAGTGAGTTCAGATCGTAAAAGTGTATCCCTTAAGGGAAAAGTATGAACAATTCTGTGTTAATGAGTTAAAAAAGTGATTGAGAATCTCTATACCGCTCAAGAGGAAAAAGATTTCCTCTAACAATACGGATTTGGAAATTCACCAACCCGTTAACAGAATTCCAATTAGCTTTCAAATAAAACTGTTAAAACCTGAAATTCGATTGCTATAGATATATATGGACGGATAGCAGTATAGGTATTTCATTCACTGATACAGCATTTGTTCCCATTTTCTAATATTGTGAATATTTTTTCATTGTTGATAATAAATTTGAGATTTTCAATCGTTGAATCGATATTAAATATTTGTTAAAGTATGTTCTGCAATGATCTCATAAATACAATGAGAACGCAGACCGTTATTTGCACAAGTTCTCGGACAATGTTGTTTAGAAGTGAACAGCTGTCCTCGCTCGTGCTAGTCGTAATTCCTGAAATGTTGAACAATTATTTGAATGAACGCATAGCATATAATTCCCAACATTAGATTAGAATGCCAGGGATCCATAACATCTTCAGTTTGTTGATAGAAAGCATGCTCTGTATTCTTAAAAACGGTGAAGTTATATTGATCTTTGCAAGGGATGCTACAAGGCCTACAACGCGGGAATAAAGTCTAGCATACAAGATTTTTTTTTAATTTTCCTCATGCCGGTGAGAGCTGATCGCACTAATTCCCTGTTGGTGTGACTTATTGATGCATTGGGTCAAGAGGGGTACAATTGTCTCAAAGCGCTTTAATTACATTGGTTGGGATGTCATTCCAGTCAATGCTGCTGCCAATTTTTAGGACCCTTTACGATCGCTTATGAAGACAATTATTGAAAGCATTTGAAAGCATTTGTGGATTGGTGATCATCAATGATAATTGAATCAGAATATCCCAGTTTATTCCTTCATAGAAGGTCCCTCATGATTTTACCACACTTTTCTACTAATTCCTGGAGAGGTCTCAACAGTTTTTGGATATAAATTTCCCCAGTTTATATTCATCTCCACGCGTGATGGGATGTTTTTTTGATACGGTACAGTCAGCATGTTTCTTTGTGAGGCAAATGAACCTGGTGTCATCCATAGATTTTTTTTTCTGGCGGAGATCTTTTAAGCGGGAAATGCACCACAATCATCTCAATTATTAAACTATGGAGCTGAGTAACAGCGTCATTTGAGTTTTCTGTGGATATTATACCATTATTAGTCGCCGTCTCTTAGGACGTTACTGTCGATATTTTTATGATGGCTGATAACAGTCGGATTTTGGCATTCGTGAGAATTCGAGCTGTGATCATTCCAGCTGTCGGAGACATCTGAAATGATCACAGCTGCACGAGTTATACAATTAACATCATTGGTAAAAAGGTTACCTATTCAAGTTGCAGATCCAGCAGTTGTACGCGCTGACTTAGTATTTAATGGGTGCAAACGATTTGAAAGAAAATTATTTAAATAGTCCGAAACTTGATTTGATCAATGATGTTGGGGTAGATTAAGGGCATAAATGCCCCTAATATAGTACTCTATATAATGAGCTACATCAGGCGATGCTACTGAAAATTTAATTCAACTATTTTTTTTTGTAATTTAGTAATTTAATTTTAATTTTAATCCTTCAGGAAACAAAAACCTTCCGATATTTCAGAGGCTCTACGGTAAGCCATTCCCATTATTTTAGCCCACTATCACTATAAATATCGAATAAAAATAGTATCGATTCCTGGTCGATGGAAGAGAGTCCAGGTTTATCAACAACAGAGTCAGTTATTTGTTTGATAAACAAATGCCTCCCTTTTTACTCATGTTATTATTTATAAACAAATTGTGACCCAATACATTATGTAAGACCCGCAAATCGTTCGTCAGTTTGGTTTTTGCAGGGTTCTAGAACAGTTGGTGGGAAATGGTTTTATGTTTATATTAGAGCCAGAGAAAATGATATTTCGAGCTTGATATATTTAATGTTATGCAGGTGAAATTTATTTTTCTAATGAAGTTGAATGGTTAGGGTCATCTCCAGGAATTATTTGACACTCATGATTATTTATTCTCGTTTACAAATCTGAAGCGAGTTCGTTGAGAACATTGTTGAAGTTTTTTTTCTCGATATTTTGCCTAGGACGACCAAAAAAAAATCAATGTTGCTTCCTTGTTCCTCGATTTTGAGTTTTGAGCTGTTGATAGAGAGGTTATTTGCTTATTTTCAAATATGCTGCATTAAGTTTGTGTTACAAACATATCCTGCCACAGTGAAAATATAATGTTGAAGTACACGCACAAATTTATTAAATATGATGACACATAAGTGAGATTTTCGGAAACGGGAAAGTTGTTCATGATTTTTTTTTACTCCCCTATTCAAGCACGGCAACGGTGAGATGCTGAACCATATGCATTCTTTGACCATTACAGAACAATAACGAAATAGAAGAAGCATAAATTTGATTGCTGAATGATCATCAATACAGTCCTTTCCAGTAGCAAGATAAGACAGAATGAAGTCACTCGGGACTGGATGAGCACAACTCTATTCCTCCTTCTCATGTGTGCTGATACTGACGCGTGCACTGGTATGGTTTTCTCGACTGACTCACTCGAACCATCCTCACTGATCAGCCGAGCAAATAATGCCCGTTCAGAAAAGTTGTTGTCGCTCTTTTTCTCATCTCTATGTCGACCATTGAAGGCAATCCAACTAGCTGCGGCTCGCTGCCTAAGTTGCGAGTTGCTGCATCTGCTCCGATGCACTTGCTTCGCTGTTGGAGCTGCAGGCATTGCTCGTCAGCTGATGCTGCGGCTCGCTGCCTAAGTTGCGAGTTGCTGCATCTGCTCCGATGCACTTGCTTCGCTGTTGGAGCTGCAGGCATTGCTCGTCAGCTGATGCTGCGGCTCGCTGCCTAAGTTGCGAGTTGCTGCATCTGCTCCGATGCACTTGCTTCGCTGTTGGAGCTGCAGGCATTGCTCGTCAGCTGATGCTGCGGCTCGCTGCCTAAGTTGCGAGTTGCTGCATCTGCTCCGATGCACTTGCTTCGCTGTTGGAGCTGCAGGCATTGCTCGTCAGCTGATGCTGCGGCTCGCTGCCTAAGTTGCGAGTTGCTGCATCTGCTCCGATGCACTTGCTTCGCTGTTGGAGCTGCAGGCATTGCTCGTCAGCTGATGCTGCGGCTCGCTGCCTAAGTTGCGAGTT
>SDVV010040366.1:0-10540 GCA_016164225.1 Gammarus roeselii | reverse complement strand
CTAAAATAAAGTGTTAATGATCTATAAAATGAAAAATCATCCATCCACCCCAACCCCAACCCCCCGGCCTCATTGCATTTCTTACAATGATGTCATGACGTCACATCCTTCTGTACAATTGAAAAATTCTGGAAGCTGGGCAGTTAGATGCATTGACTGCGCGATGATGATTGTTTGTTCATTGAAACCACGTGACCATCGTGTAGTGTCCTGATTGGTTTCTAAACTAGGTGAAGTTCGTTGCCGTAGCAACCATATTCAGGACGCGGGAGTTGCCTTGTCATGGTAGCCCATGAGGTTGTTTCTAAACACAGTGTCAGTCTCGTGCGTCAGGGAGGTGCTGCAACACTAAACGTACCAAACCAATGCCAGGCACGTGTTTGCCATAAAAAATACCTCATATCGAAAATGTCAAATTTATACAATCTAACCTAACCTTTTATTGGATGACCACGTTTTTATACACTTCTTTTATATTGATACCACCACAAATTATCCATAAGTTATATAATAACGAAGAGCAAGAGCAAATGTCAGGCTGACACAGAGCTTGGTACCATTACGTAGCATGGGGTGCACGGCAGCAGCTCAGGCGTTTCGCACGTGTCACCCAACTCTTCAAAATCGTGTCGTCTTATGCTAAACTCATTTGGGGTTGAAAAGGCAACATTACAAAGTTTACCTACCTGTGTTACTCCAAATGAGCTCATGTTCGTGACCCCCAATATTACAGGTTCATCAACACAAATGTGGAGGGTGAACTAGGAATGCAGAAGATGTGACGTGATCAGTAAACAATTTAATCATGTTTGAATAAACTAAAAAGCTCTTTCTATATCTAAATGTTACAGAAGTGTTATTATGTAGGAGACACGTAATTGAGTTTAGTTTAACGCGATAATCGCCATCGTATGTTTATACTTTTACTGATTCGTTCAGCGGTGGGCGGGAATTTGTTTGCTCTCAGTTTTTGTGTCGCCGTTCGGAGGTGAATTTAGTGAGCTTCGAGATGAGCATGAGATCGTTCACGATGAACTAAAGAAACATAAGGAGAGACGACTCGGAGGCATTACGTTTTAGGTTGAGTCGGAAGTGGCCAATCGTTTTCGCAATGAACTCTACTGGCACTCGTATCACAAACGTGTCATCCATGAAAATATTGTCAATAGCTATAATAATAGTTTGGAGGACCAAGACTAGTACACTAAACTAGCACAGTAAATAAAGGGCATCAACAAGTAGTATTAGAGGCCATGGTGCCATCGTATATTCCATCAAGTAACTCAAGTAGCAAAATAGTCATATCAACAGGCACTGACCAGGTTTCATAACAGAACTGGATCGTCTGAATGGAAATAATACAAATGGGAACTAGATGCAATGAATGACAACTTACCATATTGTTTCTGTCTGATTTGCCTGATGATACAGCACTATGGCAATGGCTGCCTAGTTTTGACAAATCATTCAGTTTGCAATATTACTATCAAGTCATAGCATCATATGTTGAAGGGTTGCAACCCTAGCATGATGTGAAATGTTAACACTGTAACATGTCCATTTCGTAAGAAGACTGCTTTTCATACATCGATGAACTCTTTGATAAGTTGTGTAAGGGAATTTTGGTAGTGGTTAGGCAACAGAAGAGTGCACACAACCTGGCGCGTCTTTTTATTTTTCCCACCGTCAGCAAACTCAGGCCTTTATATTTGCAGCCGTGGTGTTTCCCTCTGAGCTTATAACACGCGGATAGCGTGATATCTATTAAAGTGTTCATGGAATCAACTAGAAACTTTTCTGTCGGCCTTAAATGTTTGTTATCCACAACTGTAACCAGATGGAATCCTCGCCTTATTCATCGCGCCCTACGGGGGAGCCTATTATGACTCACGTTGAGGCTCTGGTGGAAATGAGGCCCAAATCAAATCAAATCGCCTTATTCATTCAGAGGAACATCGGGACACGAGTACGACACCTCGAACCAGGGGACCAGCCTGGTTGACTTCGTCAGCATCGCTTTCCAAACATCAAGTCTTCAAACAACAAATAAGGTACAAAATTGGGACACCATGTCAACTTAATCCTTTAAGTATCCTAATTAAATCCGTGAATAAGCCCCCAACCACGGTTGAGTTAGCATATTAAGAAGTCTAGTAACTAAGAGGCTAATGATCAGTAGGGCACTGAAGAGTTGAAGAGCCTAACGATCAGCATCCCTTACTCGTGGCTAGGCCCCACTATACCTAACCTTCAACCATAATTTAACAGCACAAAAGCCTATCGGCACAAAAACCACAAGTCTTAGCTGTTATGAGCTCACTTGCCTGTTTTTCTCACTCCAATATCTGCCACTACTTTTTGCATCTATGCTGTAAGGTTGGGGTTTCAGACCCTCTCACTGCGGCTACCTCATCATTTACCATACTATTAGTACGCTCGTTGGAGGTCCAATTCGCAACAAGTTGACTTTGTGCGCTTCAACTAAGCTTAGCTTAGTTGAAGCGCACAAAGTGCGGCCGGAAGCGACTGAATGAAGGCAATGGGAGTAACCGGCTGCTTGTAACGTGGGCCTACCCAAGATTTATAAACTAAACTATAAATCTTGGCTGTTGCCACCTTGGCGGCAATACTCCTGACGTCACATTTTTCTAAGTAAGATGGTGGATTAGTCTCCAAGTATATGTCGAGGCGATTTTTGAAGGTGTTTGACATTATTACTGTTACATACATTTTGCGGAAAACTGTTCCAAATTGTTGGCATCTTGATTGGAAAGAAGTTATCGGCCATTGGTATTCCCAATGGCTTTAGATTCAGTTTTTGTTCATTATTTGTGTTCCTTGGGTTCTAATCTCGGTTTCAGTTCGTCCAGTATATGCGAACATGCCTCATTTCTGACTTCCGGAATCCTTTTCTGTTGCTCTGTTCCATTCTGGTAATATCCCTATTAGGTGAAGGGAGCAAAATTGTACTGCAAATATCATTTGAGGCCTGACGAGTGAAGTACATAATGGAACGACGATATCCCTGAACTTGTATTGGACTTTTCTGGACATAAAACCACGGATCCTATTGCTATTTTTGTAACTAGTGAGAATACGACCACTTTTACGTTAGAGCACCACTGTACATACATAGGCCTACTAATTTAATCAAATGTAATATTTTATTTATTTGATCGAGCACGCGCGCAGATTTAGGACAAATAAGGGCGTCGAGTTCTTATATGCAACATTTCTCCAATTCTCCTCTCCGCTGTAGCTGGTCTCAGGATTAGAATTCTATGCCCTTTTACAGATTTCTGTCATTTGATCCTGGAGTCTTAACCGGACTCTTTATTAGACGTTTGAGGACTTTTACTACATTCGCTGTAGCAGAATTGAGTTACCAAGTCTTTTATCACGTTGATGCTTGTAATGTGAACCGTTAATTTAGTTTATGTAATTGTATTTTTGATGTCCCATGCGTATTTATTGTAAATGCATGTATGATAGAAGGATTCTGCTTGTAGTCGAGTGTGAGATTGCGTGTAAATGATTATTCACCCATCATTCCACTTTCGACGTCACTTGTTCAAGTCATATCTGTATTATAACCAACATTGCTGCTTTTTAGCGCCTTATATCAAACTTATGTTTGAGAGATCATGTACGGGTCCCTTTTAAAATGGATTTCGATTGTTTCTATGATATTGTAGATATAAACGATTCTTCATATGTGAATCATTTTCCTTAGGTGTGTGTAATTATGCAGTATAGTAACCAGGAATAACAGCCATATTGGTAACGCTTGTATGTTATTATGCAAATTTTAAGAGAGCTGTGTCTATTAAAAATGTATTTGTGATGGACTTGCATTCTCTGCATTCCTCAGGTTATTTATTAATTTACTCCTAATCTGATATCTGCATTGAATATGTTAATATGTTGTCATATATTATAGTCAGGATAATACATTGACCGTCATGCTAGGGTCAATTTGTTAACCGTACTTTAATTTATCACGTTTTTATGAAGGGTAGTTCCGAGGTAGCCGAGTGGGTAGCGTCCTCGACTGCAGGGTCATCCTCTGGTGTTGCATGGCATGAGTTCGAGCGTTGCTAACTCCCGCGCTTCTGAACCCGGGAGATTAGCCCTCCCCCCTCCTCAGTGACGGTCTGACTTGACCTCCCTCCGAATTGAGGGGAAATGTCTAGGCCTATACATACATTTACAAACACTACCCATTTCATTACTGCATACAATAGATGAGACTGATCTCCAACGATGTCATTTCATCGTTGTCGTTCCACTTTACAGAGATATCAATGTGATATATATTGCTGCTAATTCTAAGAGAGCTAACAAAAGTAGTTAACAAGCACTGACATGAGATAATTGCCCCATCTTTAATTGACCGGTGGAGATGGACTCGTTGATCTAATATAATCTTGAATTCTGTCTATCTCAGTAATTAAACAGTCATTCCATGATCGTCTGGCTGGACCATGTAGTCGCCAAATACTTTAGGGTCCTCTGTTGTACAAGAATCAATCAAATTAAATGGTACGGTTGTTGCGCTATTAACCCTGGGAAATACTGCAATCGAGGTACAATACGACGATTAACTTCACAGCCAACGTATGAGTATTAGGTGCTGGGAGAATGTCGTATTGCGTTACGTACGTTTCATCGTAAAAGTATCGCAGGCTAATATTAGACGACACAGGTTCCGCGAGCAGGATAACTTAGATGCATCGGCCCTTTTAGTATCAAATTTTCTACCGAAAATGTAAACTAATTTTTCATATGAAATACTATCTCGTGAAAAAAAATTACAATTATGCATACACTTAATAAAATGAAAAAAAATATCGTGATTTTAATGATTGCTCTCTTTGTGCGTACACTTCGGAGTAGCTCCCAATGACTCGAGTCAGAGCTTGGATGGAAATGGGCTCATTTTAAATGGAATTAATAAGAAGATAATTCTTCCAAATTTAAGTTTTGGTTCATTATTATATCAGTGATTGTAAAGTTGACATCAATTTTATAGTACAATATACCCGAAATATTGAGATCGGACAAGCTTAGTATTTTTTGAAGCGACAGCATCAGCGAAATGAAGTATTTGCATCTAACTAAATTTGGGTCACTGTATACACATACATAAAACTCTAGTACCAGTAGATCGATCAATTCATGCGAAATCAAACCATAAACATAATCTGGCTTAGACGATTTAAGATGTTGAATACAAATATACGGAGATGAGAGAATTTCATTTGCTGCTTTATGCCTTGGTCATAGGTTATGAAAGTAATATGTTTTATAGATAGAAAAAAACGCTATACCTCATCTTCAATTCAAATTATATAAATATAAATGTAAATATTTTTTAAATATCTAATAATATATCTCGTCGATTCATTATATTTCAAACAATTATAAGTGTTCTACTACTTTCAGCTCTAAAGCATCACTTATTAGCAGCAGTATGTGAATGAATAACCTCAAAATTGAAATTTTTCTTGAAAAGGAGTGATCATTTTGCTTTTACAACTGAAATAATATTTCAGATCTATTCGAATAAATTCTTCGCGTGTTGGTCAAAAAAAATGTGTTGCTCCGTTTAGGACTTATTGCCATGAGGAATGAAATTGATTTGATTTGAGCCTCATTTCCACCGGAGCCATGAGGAATGAAAATGAATTTATTGTAATTTACCTAACTGAATCAATTAACACTTTCATCGTATTCCATCGAATTATTTTCTATCGATTCCATTGTATCAAAACAATCATGATGTTGCCATAGATAAATCGTCTAATCGATTTGCATACAAAGTCTCAGCAGTTCTGGGACGTACCAACTGAAGTCACAGCCAGCGGTTGGCGCGTGGAGCTGAGTAGGAAGATGCGCAGAACGGCGGGCGGGGCAACCTGTCTAGTCCATAAATCTTGGGCCCACCGATATAATATGACATTGCATGCTGCAGCATTAACAAACACAAACGTACTTGAAGGGTATATGGTATGATATATCATGAAGGAGCATACACAAACATGGGAAATACATGCTCTTAGCGACAGAATATTTCTTCTGTCACACAAAAGGGCCAGAAAAACACATATTGAATGAATGTGAATTGTAGATGTAATTGTTAGAATCAGTGCTGGCACAACATACTTCTGAAAGGAAATAGGAGAAGTATGACAAGAGGAGAGATCCCAGACAGGGAATAACTAGTCATGGGCTATTTTGGAATTTGAAAAGAGGAAGACGAATGTTTCATTGCTGAAAAGATCAGACAGGCGTTCAAGAAACTCAAGGAACGTACAAGATATAGGGAGGGGTGGTCTTGAATCATTTTCAACGATGTTTTCAGGGAAGATAGAGTACCGAAATAATAGTCTAGAAGTAATGTGAAACTTTTGCTCTATGGGGCTACAAGAATAAGAAAAATATCAAAATCTATCCTCCAATAACCTTAACGAACACCACTAAGAATATCAAGTTGACTTAATTATGAGTTCGATAAATGATGAATTAAGGGTCACAATATTATTTTGAAATGTTAACTAGAGGCAAAAATTTGTAACCTCCATCAGAGATCCTCATCAGGCGTTATATGAAACCTATTAAATATATGTCTGTGCATAAGAAGTAATGAAGAGAAGGGAGATGGCAAGTTATAGAGTAGGAGTGCATTTGTTGAGAGCATAATGGAATTTTTGGCTGATTCGACTGATCACACTCCAGGCATGAGATTAAAACTAAGTGGCTACAAAGTTAAGAATTGAAAAGCGGGCAGTCACATGGCCCCTTGTATAATACAATAGACCGACTTGGAAACGTGTTGAGAGTGATAGGATACAGCCAGAAACTGGTGACCATTTGCATATCCTAAGAGGAAGCTCACAAAGGAATGTGCCAGAGCTCCTGTGAAGACGAACCCTTCAATTTAATCTAATTGAATCTTCTGAACGTTATCAAATCTATGGGAAATGAAACAAGAGCCCATTTTACCATGGAGAAGATTGTGACAGATTAAGTTCTGAGTAGAAGAGTGATTAGGCAAGGATGTATCCTGTCCCCTCTCCTGTTCAGTTTATACACACAGGAAATAGCGACGAGGATATGGTATCCGGTCTTGGGTTGAATATGGACGTGATGGCATTCGAACGATGAATCTGTAGTGGTCTTTGATGAAACAAATTTCCGGCCAACGCGTGTAACGATCTATTTATTGCCAAGAGGTAGATGTAGCGGTTACTAGGTGGAAGAGGGTCAACCAGGTTAAGGTGAACCTGTGCACATTTGCCACCCTCAGACCACAGGACTCTTCCTGAGTGATGACAGAAAACCGTGGAGATGACGTAAGACATCACCAGCTTATTAGCAGAGATTTTGGGGTCCACTTCAGCAGAGACAAAGGCTCGGTCATTGTGGTTAATAGGACAAGCATGACGAGGGAGAACGAGGCAGCTGGCAGGGATAGAAATATACAGGGTGAAAAATATGAATATCTGGTATCACACTGGCAGAATCGGGTCAGGGAAACGTCAAAATGGTGAAGGCAACTAAGGCCAGACAACGGGGAAGGGTAGAGTGGCTCGTATGAGAAGTATAGAACTAATCATTACGAAATGATTGAGGCTCATTGAAAGGGGTGGCTGTTTTTATGATTACATATGGAATGGAGGCGCTAATTTATACACAACGGGAATTGGAGGGACTGGAAGAGACTAAAAATTGGGTAGGGAGAATGGGTCTAAGGGCAAATGATTTCGACCTTACACGCTCAATCGAATGAAACACCGATTCCAAGCTAAGCTATTAGATTCTTTTAGACCTCAGGGCGAAAACAGATGGGCTAAGGGAGCGTGTAGATGGGAAAAGGGGAAAAGATCTTGGTAAAGAGACAGTTCAAGGGCGGTGAAGTAGTTGAATACGCAGCAAGTTACAGGGATCCAGACGGATAGGGATAGGGGAACATGGAATATAGATAGCTATCATGGATGTAAAATTAGGAAAATTGGAAGGACCAGATCGACATGAGAGTAAAAAAAGAGTTGGTCTGATGAGATGGTGACCGGGGTGTGTATGATAAAATATAACGCGGCTTGTACGAAACGAAGCAGAGACCAGCTGCCGATAGGGCACGTGATGATGATGGGCCGTGAGGAGCCTCACTGATTTTACAGGCAAGTTCGATGAGTTTGAACATGCGAGACAGGACCTGCAAATGGAATGGGATAAGAGACCGGTTTGGACTCTGTGATAAACAGTTAAGGTAATCAGTAAAACGGAACTTCTTCTGCTTAGGAGCAATTTCTGCGTTATGGAGAGAAGGTATGGATGGAGGCTGAGGTTAGCTGGGCTTATGAGCCGGGAACTAGAGGAAGGTAACGGGAAAAAAGTTCCTGAGTAAGGTGTCTGGTGAAAGGGAACGAACACTGAGGGAGATGGAGGCCAGATAAGCTGAATAGTGACCTCTGTGGGAGGGAGGGGGCTGCGAAATCAGAGGCTCTCTGTCTGGGGCCTATAGTAGCCTGGACTTGTAAACGGTCGCCCCCCATTTCGCTCATTGCCAACTACATAGTTTTTTTGTGATATTTTAGGTTGCACCATATCATGTCTCCTTCACCTATTACTTCCCTTTCTTTCACAATGACTTCGATTTTAGGATTTTCATCATGTTATGTACTTTTTTTTATGTTGCAGCATTTGTTTCAACTTTGTATCTGTTTTCCCACATCTCCTTCTTCTCGAAAAGGTATCGCAAGTCGTTAGCTTTTAATTTGGTTCACTTTATTAACTTGAACTATTGGCTTACACTCTACCGTCATCAACCTCGGATACGCTGGTGGGTAGCACCGATGTGAAGGTTAGACCCTCATCGAGAGGGTCACTACTTTATCATCATCATTTCATGACACACAAATATGCACTGGTCGGAAACTATTTTTAGAAGTGTATCATCCCTATTTGCTTGCAAATATATTTTTAGCGTGATAAGCTAGCGTTTACTCCCGTTTCAAACAGTCTCCTCGCTTCTTCTCGCTGCTTGTAGCGGCGACCTCTCCTAGTAGTGTCGGCACACCCATAAACAGCTTCCCAATTTTTTATACACATCCTATATCACATATTTGTTTCCATCCAATTGTTGAGCAGTGCGGGTTGAATGATTCATTCTCCACTCCGGTTCCTCCCATACTACTCATCAAAACAAAATGGCCGCGAGTGATTGTGTGTAGTGGCATCTTCTCCAGGAAATAATACGTTTTCAATGAAATTTTATGAACAGCCACTCAGTACCTCCAGAAAATTGTTTACACAAACATTTCTATAGTTTGCTTCACGATTATGTTACATTGTAATTGGTTATTGCTGATTGTTTTTCTCTTGTTTACAGTTTGTTTCGTTAATAAGACCCGAACAAGTGCTCAGCTGTGTTCGTGAGGCAGTGCAGAAATAAAAAAGTTTTCGGTTTCGAGTATTTATGTGATACATTTTCATCTAGATCATGGTATTGTGCTGACCTGTATGTAATTTAGGCTTATATACATTATGGGTGAAGTGCCTCCTGGAGAACAGCCTAGTGGCAATGAGGATTCTATTCAAGTGGTAGCTAGATTTAGACCTCTCAATGACAGTGAAGAAAGGACAGGTTCTAGATTTGTTGTTGGTTTTCCATCAAGTAAAGGACAGGATGATCAATTTGTTACCATTGGAGTGAGTATGTGGTCTAATTATTCTTAACTTAGATGGTTGTTTAATTGTTGACTACATGTATTTTTTATTTGTGTTACATGTAAAGTACTCAGTTTAAATTGTTGAGTGTGGCATTGCAGTCAACTAAATTGTATATAATCATTTCAATAGATCGATTGATTAGATGTCTCTTGTATGCTTGCCTCTCCACATAGCTGCTCCTTATTGCATACCTGCATGTTGTGCAGTCTGTGGTCAGTCAACAGTATGTAAATCATAAAAACATTTGTTTCATTTACACATTAATAGCATTGCAATCACAAAAATTAGTTCTACAAATTGCTATTATTGAAATATTCTTTGCCAAACTTATCCTAACTTAGACATAGAGGTGCATATCTGAAACCCTTGTTGATACTGTATGGGTTATTCTAGGGCATCTTATAGAACCCACTTGGCAGAAAATAATCATTTTAAGGTGTGCACAATCTGCACTCTGACAAAGAAGGGAATCTATATTGTCTCTACAGTAATGTTTATTGGTAAACCTGCAAATGGTGCAGACACTCATGAATTGCTAAAATACTTGCCCTGCAGGTATAAATAGACACCTTTGAATAACTAGTCCACATGCCATGTGGGTTTGTATCTTGCACCCAGGTGCTCCCCTCACCCTTAATGGTCCTCTGCTAGCACTTATGCCAACAATAATTGACAATGAATTTAATATAAACTCCAAAACTCTCTGCACTGTCATTGTTGCACTATGCAGCTGTTCATCACTGGTTATATAGAAAAAAAATATATTTTTCACTAATTTTAGGTCTAAGTCTGTAAAGCTTTATAT
>SDVV010040365.1:0-10540 GCA_016164225.1 Gammarus roeselii | reverse complement strand
TATATATATATACATATTCAATATGCATGTGCTCTAATGATATTTTGATAATAAATACAGAAATATGCTCCGTTTACGTGTGATCCCTGATCAAGATTTAGATACACTCTGATCCTGATTGATCGTCAACGGGGTCACAAAAACGCTCATGCAATTTGCAATTTTGTCACCACGTGTCGCGCACCCCTCGGGCAACAGCATAACTATCCGCGCTCCGTCTCTTGCTAATGTTGTGTTGCAAATTATTTGATCAATATTATTTGTCCATTCTGAAATGTGTCGAGGATCCGCCATGTTTAATATTTTGGACTGATCATGTCTCTAAATTTTTTTCCTTCTCAAGTCGACATATCTTTGATTCCTTTCCAGATCATCTTCAACGAGAAGAAGCACGCTGTTGGCGTAAAATTCAAGCTCAATGGGAAGGTAGGATTGAACTCTTGACCAGCGCTAGCAGTTGAGTAGGAACGAAACATTCAACTCCTTCTCTGTTTATGTTAGAATATGTATGGCAAAGATCTAGTTCTTGCGGTGTTTGTGTAGCAAAATAGTGGTAAAATATAAGTTGATACTTGAACTATACGTTGGCGTTTACACCTGGGATTCTGACCTATACGACAGTTAAAATTAAAATTCAAGGCTTCAACCTTTGGCATATTTTTTATATATGGTATAGAACAATGTTCTGCGTGTACCATCACTTATCTTTTCGACTAAACCAATCCAATAAATGTATTCAAAGAATGGAAGTGGATGTTAGGCAATAATCCCTCTGACTGCACACCCTCTGACTGCACACCCTCTGACTGCACACCCTCTACTGCACACCCTCTGCTGCACACCCTCTGACTGCACACCCTCTGACTGCACACCCTCTGATTGCACACCCTCTGACTGCAGCCCTCTGAGACTCCCGCAATCTGTCAATAGTTCTTTGAAAGAAAATACGTAGATTCTTGAGTCATTTGAAACGAGGTTGATTGGCCACCATTATTGACCCTGAGTTTTGATCACTTCAATAACGAATAATCTGTAAACAACCTACGGATGTTGTATACACAACTTGAATTTTTCACCTTATTATCAATATAAAATAACGAACGAGTATTGAGATCTGTCACTAAGTAAAACTGGTTACTATGATCGAACAAACGTATTGTCATTGCGGGAATAGCATCATATCATCACTAACTTTGGTGAACACGAAGCTCAAGATGGGATCTCTTTGGAGACAGATTTTCATCACCAAGATCGAGATAAGTCTCGTGTACATAAAGGTCGCTTCTATTATCTTCTAAGTCATTTAAATTTGAAAACAAAATCGAGTATATTCATTGTTACCAATCCATATATTACGTAGCTAGCTATTTGTGTTACTCAATGATGCCTTCCTCAGATCATCATGCTGGAATTGGTATTTATTTATGATGCAGACAATGGGATATTTCTAAACCGGATTATTTATCAATAACGATGCACAAATTCATTTCTGTCGCAGCTACTGTAAATTCTCGCTGTTATTCCAAGTCACTCGAATTCGATGTAATATTTATTATTGCCTGTTTATTCAAGCCCAGTTTTTCTTTAAAATTCCTATTTTATTTGTGTTAGTAATCAAAAGCACATATCTGCGTAGAGATGTGCTTTTGACTACAAGTTGATAAATGTTCTTGGTAACATCATTTTGCTGCGTTACTGAGCGCGTTTGGGTGTAGTCGAGAGAGAGATTTGTGAGAATAGAAGAAAATATTAGTTGAGCATTTTCTTATTAAAAATAACAATATCACTCCAAAATAGGATGTATTAAATAAAAATAAATTCAAGTATTCCATTGAAGGTACGCTAACAAGATAAGTTAATAAGAAATAATAGATTTTGCAAAATTTTCATGTTGAGGGATATCCGCATTCGAAACCGCACGGATGTCATTTTGGAAATCAACGTCCGCAAATGGTAAAAATCTTATGTCCGTATTCACATCCGCAAGCGCGGGGGTAAAAAATTTGACCTCCAGCTCATCCCGGCCTCAGCGTATGACAGCTATACAGAGAGGAGAAACGAGGTGAAGCGAGTGGGGAGGAGAGTCAAAAGGATCACTGATGCCTGGTGGGGCAGATGGTTGTGCCAGAATTTTGAGGAGAACAAAATGATGTTCTGGAAAGATGTGAAGAGGGTGAGAAAGGGAGAAACCTGAAAGGAGGTGAAGGTCGTGAAAGATGAAAACGGCCAGTTGTTGTTGGAAAGTGGTGATGTACGGAAGAGGTGGGCCAAGTATTTTGATGAGTTGTTGAATGTCGAGGATGACAGAGAGGCTGACATTGTTGCTGTGGGTGGTGTTGCTCGGATGCCAGTTTTGGGAGGGAGACTTGTGGCGGACATTACTAGGGAAGAGGTGCAGGAGACGGTGCAGGTGATGAAAGCAGGGAAAGCCCCTGGTTTGGATGGCGTTGCGACCGAGTGACTGAAAAAGGGTGGAGTGGCTGTGGAAGTTACTGAACTTGTGCTTTGTGGCAGGTGTGGTACCAATTGAGTGGTGCAGTGCCTGCATTGTTCCGCTGTATAAAGGCAAAGGAAGGATATAAAACAAATTCTGCAACTCGAGAGGTGAAGAGTTTCTATGTTGGCAGTCAAGCATGTGTCAGAGTGGGAAGCGAGGTGAGTGATTGGTTCACAGGGACAGTGGGACTGAGACTAGGCTGCGTGATGTTTCCCTGGCTGTTCAACCTCTATATGGATGGAGTGGTCAGGGAGGTGAACGCGAGTGTGCTGGGTCGTGACTTGGAGCTGTTGGAAGCGAATGGGTGGAGTTGGCAGTTGAGCCAGTTGCTATTTGCGGATGAGACGGCGCTGGTGGCGGATTCAGAAGAGAAGCTATGTAGGATTGTGTCTGAGTTCTGTAGAGTGTGTGAGAGGAGGAAGCTGCGAGTGAACGTGTGTAAAAGTAATGAGATGCTCGAGTACTGTTGATGCGAGCAAAATTAGTGTCCTTCTGAATGGAGAGTTGTTAAAAGAAGTTCAGTGTTTTAAGCATCTTGGCCCCCATGTGGAGAAGACTGAAGTAGTAGAGACGTAGGTGAAGTTGCGAGTGAAGGAGGGGTGAAAAACTGTTGGGTGCACTGAAGAGCGTAAAAATGAGCTGCAGGACGTTGGGGATGGAAGCAAAGAGAGGGCTCTTTGAGGGTGTCGTTGTGCCAACTGTACTGTACGGAGCTGAGACTTGGGGGGTAAGAGCAGAGGAGAGAAGAAGGTTTAATGTTTCCGAGATGAAATGCTTGAGGAGCATGGCTGAAGTGTCGCTGAGAGGCAGGTTCACTAACGACGTGGTTCGCATCAGAACGGGGATGGTGATTCGCGTATTCTGAGAGGGTTTGGGCACATGGTGAGGATAGATAAAGGGACATTGGTGAAAAAGGTGTTGAAGTCACAGGCAAGTGAACGTAGGCCTAGAGGGAGACCGAAGTTTGGGAGGATGGATGGTGTGAAGCAGGCGTTAGGAAGGAGAGACGTGAGTTTGGAGGTAGCGAGAGAGCGTGCACTGGATAGGCGTGAGTGGAAAATGATAGTGAACGGATGAGTTTTGAGGCTGCCCTGATGTGCTTTCCCGCCCTAGGCATATCGTTGAGAGACGGGATGTGGTCGTGGACGGGGGGAACCTGGTCCTCATGACTCGGCAGGGATAAACCAATCACGCTGTCGGGTCCTGCTGCCGACACTGTCCTCGAACCGCACTCATGACCCATAGGATGTGTTGTGGGGTCCTCGGCCGGATCCTTTTGCGCAAAAGAGCTAGGGTGTGCGAGTGTGAGTGTATGAGATTGCGAGGTGCGTTTTGTCGTCGGCCATCCCCCTTGTTGGGGGATTTCGGCCTAGTGTCTGTATCTGAAAATATTGTGAATTCTCTTTTGTAACAATACCAGTTGGCTCCGAAGGATTTAGCTTAGCCGTCTCACCTCCCCACCGAGGGCTAGTGGGCAGGTGACCATATGTGAGAAGGATGGATACAGGTATGTGAATAAGATTGTATAGCTAAATATACCGGGTGATGTTAGAGGTGCGGTGCATGAGCGTGCTTCTTCGTTAGACGTCAAAAATGAAACTGGCGTGAACTCTATTTTGTAATGATACCCACCCGCTCCTGAGGACTTAGTTTGACCGGCTCCACCAGATGATGATTACACGGGCGCGGCAGTAGCCACTGAGGACGATATCAGGAGAGCTATATCATTCTTTCCTCCCGGGCACTGCCAGGGGTGGATGGTCTGTGTCCTGGTCACCTTAGTGCTTTGTTGATGCGTGAATCGGAGGAGGCGGGACAGCCAGCCTCACAAATAAGGTGGGGGGGAGTGAGGTTCCGTATATTATTACTACCACCTCCAACTCTGTTTCCATCAGCGCCACATTGAAGAAGAACGGCGGTATTTGCTCATAAGCAGTTGGAAACACTGCGGAGGCTGGCTACTAGACTGGAATAAAACCACTGTCTGTGAGACTCGACCAAGAGTTATGTGGGTGGCAGTAATCACAGAAGAATTATCATAAAAAAATATTTGCGAAACCCTTTTAACTGTATCAGAAGAGAAAACTCTTTGACAGCTGCTAGGGCACGTTCTCGAGGTGTATTCAGGCTACTCTTGCAAGCTGTCTCGCGACTAACAACATTATTTTTTAGTGAAGTTTTTCAGTCTGCTACTGACATTCAGCAGGGTGATCCATTTGGACCGGCTTTTGATGAGGTGGCCCAAACTGTGGAATCTAAGTATGATGTTTGCTAACTGGATGATGTCACTCTTGGAGATACACCAGACAAAATCTTGATGGGTACAGCGATTGACAAATAAGTCGTAAGCTATAAGATTGAAAACCAACAATTAAAAAGGTCAGTTAACCATCCGTGATATATCACCACTTTGAAAGATGCTCATGATAGGCGCTTCCTGATGACAAAAATGTTCCTAATAATCAGTGTTCGCTTCTAGGCGTGCCCCTTTCAGAGCAGAGTATACCTGATACTTCAAGAAGCAAGCACACGATGGAGCAGATAGACAGTGACCAAGGTTTCGACTTGTTGGAGGATTGTTTCTCCATACCCAAACTGAAGTATGGACTGAAATCTTCGCCTGTCAGCAAGATTGGTGAATGGCTTGATAGTAACCAAGCCACGCCACGTTAGTAACCAAGCCATGGAGGGCTCGGGTTCGGAATGTCCGGAGATATGCCTCTTCAGTCATCATCTCATCGAGACTTAGAATATAAGCCGACCTTTGCAATGTGGACAAAGTGGCTGACACTGGGGAGCTACAGGGTGTTATCGTGACATTGGATGGGGGAAGGGAATACAACCTATATGGCCAGGAGGGTTTGGACACGAATAGATAGAGTGTATGGGATTTCTGTCTGGTAACAGACAACCTAAACGGATTGTTGACTGTCGCAGATCAAACGGTAAGGGCACGTATTCCAGCTGCCTTCAGTAGAGAGAGTGGCATCTGGATTCACGGGGTTTCTGTGCCAACATTGAAAACTAAGCTGGATCCAGAGACAGTGTGTACTGCGGTTGCATTGCGAATAGGGCCTGAGATCTACAAGCAGCACCCTAGTCGTTGCAGTCAGCGGATGGATGGATGGACTACACGGGCTGTCCTGTGGGTATTATGTTGGTCGCTTTCCTACACGGGCTGTCCTGTGGGTATAATGTTGGTCGCTTTCCCAGACTGCTGTTTCGACGGGTTCCGTTGCTTCGGGAGTAAAGACACGTATACAATGGAAGTACGTGGTCTTGTTGCGGAAATTTCAATTTGAACCCATAACCCTAGATATGACGGGTGTGTTAAGTGAGTCAACTTCATGAATTGTGAAGGAGATTGGGCGCTGTTTGGTGGAAGTTACCGGAGATTTCAGAGAATATTTCTAGTTACAGCAACGGTTGGGCGTAGCTGTTTAGAGAGATAATGCTTTTAGTATCCTTGCAGCAGGGAACGAAGATGGGGAGAGGCTTTATTGGGTCGGAAGTCTTCCGTCAGGATGTTGGTGTCCAACCCCACACTTCCGTGTTTTGAAAATTTCGCTCCTTGTATGAGTTTCCTTTTGCTGAAGGTTATTTATTTGTCTGAAAAGTCTTTCTTTGATGATCTTTATTTATATGAATCCATTTTCTTTTAACGTCGATTTATAATAATATTTAATTGTCTACAACAAAAAATTATTAACGGAAAAGTCAGTAAATGTATGCAAGGCTACCTACGGAAGAGTGAAAAGAATAGCGGTCGATGACCGGGCCCTTCCCCACTCCCGACCCTCCCGTTTCTCAACGGACAGCCAAGGGCGGGAAGTGCATCAAGGTGGCGTCAAAACTCACCTATCACAATCGTTCGTCATTTAGGCCTATCCATTGCACGCTATCTCGCTACCTCCACATTCATGTTTTTTCTGGACTAATTCCCGCTTCACGCCAGCCATCTACCCAAACTTTGCTTCTAAGAGCTACCCGCATTCAACCTCACCGTGTGCCAGAACCCCCTCAAAAGACGCGAATCTACTGTCCTCCAGCCTCTTCCCCATTACCGCACTTATTCGAGCCTCGTCATTATTGACCCTGTGATTATTTTCTTCCCCGTTCTCACTCCCCACGTCCCTACCCGTAGAGCAGAGTTGGGATCACTACCTCCTCATACAACCCTCTCTTTGCTGCCCCACCCAACTCACTTCCTAACACCCAACACTTTAAACCCTTCTTTTACTCCTTTATTTCACTACGGTTTAACTTTCATAGTATTCTGCCGTTACGTATAGCACTAAACTTTGCCAGGTTCCATCAGTTCTTACCTACCGGGAAGCGTGCAGTAACTCGCGTTGAGGATCCGGTGGAAGTAAAGCCCAAATAAAATCAAAATCCATCAGCTCTTCATTTGGACACTAATTCCATAAACTTCGTAAACCTTTGAACATCTCAATACTTTATCATTTACTCGCATTTACTCGGAGTTTCTTCTTTTCGCATACCCTGCCAACTTTCGACATCACCCGCATATCTTCTCCATTGAATCTGCCTCAAGGTACTTCTCACGAAGCGGTACCACAGCAAGAAATTGGATCTGCACACCCTTTCTTTCGTAAAACCACACAAGTAATGTTGTCGCCGATCGCTCCATCTGTAGTGTCTCTAATCCTGTTGATCAACCCTCTCCCGGACAACTTTGCACCGCACAAAAAACTACTATCTATTGAGTTGCTGCTTACATTTTTATCTCCTTTACCTCCATACAGCGGAACAAAACATCTCCTCCACCAATCCCGAATATAATGCAAAACCTTGAAGATATTACCAGAAGTGATGTATAGGATCATGTCGAATAGAATTTTAAAAACTCATAACCTGCGACAAAATTTAGTAGTCATTCCT
Source organism: Gammarus roeselii (assembly GCA_016164225.1). Taxonomy (NCBI): domain Eukaryota; kingdom Metazoa; phylum Arthropoda; class Malacostraca; order Amphipoda; family Gammaridae; genus Gammarus; species Gammarus roeselii. The sequence continues at coordinate 3,141 of SDVV010040365.1, read as the reverse complement.
GAATGTACTTCAAGCAAATTGTATACATTTTTGTCACTAATGCACAGTAGCTTGCCAGGTTTGACGCGCTTTCCATTTTCTACAGTATATCTGAAAATCTTTTTGACCCGCAATCGCCGTGAATGTTTTATCTCATATCATAATTACCATTGAAGTGCTGTATATTCAAACAGAACTATTTCAAAAATTAGCTTTAATTTACCCCTTTTTGGTTTTGCGCATATTAGTATTACAGAGTCATGGTTGAAACACATTTCACGTTACAGAACCCCCACCTTCTCAAGAATTAAACCAGAATTATTCAGGTAATTTTTGGTATACAAACACCTATGGTAGGGGGGTTATAGTAATCCTCATGGGTTAGCATTGCCACGGTGAAAAAATATTAGACATCCGCATAGACAGAATAATTCAGATAATATCCCGTATACCTACCTTATACGGGGAAAGGGGTATTTTAACCCATATAAGTGTGGCATTCACGTGCTAAAAAAATAGGTTCTCTGCAACGACCGATGCTGGTCATCTAAGTAGAATTATGACACCACGTCAGGTAGCTCAAAACAGCTCATTTAATTGATCTCTACACCAAGTGAGTGTGCAAAGGAAAATATTGGTAGTGTGAATTTAATTTCATGCCCCCAAAAATCACCCGTTCTTCTTGGGGATGATGAAATCACTTATATGTTTGATGACCCAATCGGGGCTATCCAGCTGAGCCTGACACTCTTCGTCCGGGAAGATAAAGGGGGCGAAATCCATCGTCAGATACGCCTTGCCCTGTCGCTCCAACTAATACGTAAAAATGCATTGAATGCGATGTGGTTGTGTTCATGAAAACCTATGCCAATTCACGACCAGAAAATACGTTCCTTTAGAAATATTTTGATACAAAACGATTTCCAGCAATCGTTTCAATATGTATGTAATTTTTTGTTCAGAATTATGAAACTACTAAACAGAGGTGGTTCACAATTATCACTACAGCAGCTAATGGTGCTATAGTGAGCAATAAGTAATTCATTTTAATGTAATGAGACATATTAAAATGACCATTCGTAGAAGAATAGAAACGTTCATAATTAATGTACAACGTCAGATAACCGACTTTTTTTTTCTTGAATCTCACAACTGAGTGCAAATTTTTTTCACATCACTGCCTTCGCCTTTAACAGTACATGACAATTGATGGGTTTCGACACTCCCATCATGTTTTGTTCTGTGACCATCGGCTCGTCAAAAAACATCGTATTTTCAGGGGCTGAGTTTACTTTTATTACTAACATTATATGACAGGCACAGTCGCGATAAGTGGAGCAGTGTGTAGGGATTTCAATTCCGTATCAGTCGTTCGTAGAAAGTGTATTATGTGGCTCTAGCCTACTGATGCGAGGTCACATGTAGTGTGCCATTGTGTTTCTTTCACATATTATGGTGGAAACAATGCTCAAAACTAAGTGCAGTTCCAATTGCGATATTTAAGAACTCATGCACAAATTTTAGCGAATTTCATTACCGCTGTTGTGAATCGACCAGTTTGAGTGTTTCAGCGAGAGACGGCCTTACAAAGAGTTCGTATGATCGTCGAGCGGGTGGTTCTGCATAATTGTGGAACATCATTGTCGTCACAAATGAAAGTAAACGAGTTGCGATCAAATCATTGAAAAAACTTTAGTCCATAAAAAATATACGATTCCTCGTTGCATGGATACAAGTCCAGAACGGTAACCAACACAACAAAAAGTTGTGATTCAAGTTTTCTTGGAACTTGTTCTGTTTAAAATAGACTGCCAGTTATTCCGTCACCGCTCTATACATAGCACGTTTATTGTGCTACATTTAGGGTTAGGGAGGAATCGATCCAACCTTATCAGGATAACATTTACAACAACTTGAATTATTACTTTTTATTGTGTTGAATGGTCTAGCGGTTAACGTTCTGAACTCGTGTTCCTGTTACGCAGGATCGTGTCATGGTTCCAGATATAACCTTTTTCCGATCATCTAACGACTACTCTTTTACATCAGTCTCCCGACAGTATTGTTGATATGTTGTCTCCATCACAGATTATCTAATGACTACTCATTCACATCAGTCCCCCGACGGTATTGTTCGTATGTTTTCTCTATCACATATTATCTTATGACTACTCATTTACATCAGTCTCCCGACGGTATTTTTGGTATATGTTCGCTATCACAGATTATCTAATGACTACTAATTTACATCAATCCCCCGACGGTATTGTTGGTATGCTTTCTCTATCACAAATTATCTAATGATAACTCATTTACATCAGTCTCCGGACGGTAATGTTGGTGAGTTTTCTCTATCACAGATTATCTAATGACTAATCATTTACATCAGTCTCCCTAGGGTATTGTTGGTATGTTTTCTCTATCACAGATTGTCTAATGACTACTCATTTACATCAGTCTCCCGAGGGTATTGTTGGGATGTTTTCTCTATCACAGATTATCTAGCGACTTCTCATTCACATCAGTCCCCCGACGATATTGTTCGTATGTTTTCTCTATCACAGATTATCTAATGACTACCCATTTACATCAGTCTCCCGACGGTATTGTTGGAATGCTTTCTCGATCACAGTTTATCTTATGACTACTCATTTACATCAGTCTCCCGAGGGTATTGTTGCTATGTTTTCTCTATTACAGATTTATTTACTTTCATTTCAACTAAAGCCTCAAATCTTGCATATCCCTTGATGGAAGGCTTCTCAAACAAGACTTTGTCGTTTTTTTTGTCGCTTTCTTTACATCGTGGGCTAATGCCTTCATAGTTCGGTGATCACGAACGTTTTTGAGCCTATTGATGATGTAAACCAGGTACTATCGATTACAATGATAGTGATCTTATTTTTAATTTCGCGTTTTATTTAAACTACATTTAAATCAAATTGTATGTACTTAGGAGAGTTTTTATGGTTGTGTGTTTACAGTCAAACATCTGGAGGAAATGTAAATGTGCAAAAATCCATACTGTTAAACATACAATCTCGGTGCAGGGATGTCGTAAACGAAACGCGAATTTAAAAAATAAGGTCTCTATCTTGGTAACCGATAGAACATCAGTGATTCTGGGACACTCTGTATCGCCCAGACCTGATCTCTTGGCAA
>SDVV010040364.1:0-10540 GCA_016164225.1 Gammarus roeselii | reverse complement strand
CCTCCCCCCTCTGTGTCTGCCTAGCTTAGTCACCCCCCTAACTAGGGGGAAACGGCTGTATGTCTATACATCTATACATACCGTGTTCGTGTAGAAGTATCCACATCATCTACTATATGTTTCAGTTATGTAAATCAGTCACATGTCTTGGTAACTTATTCACGTTTGTTGTTTGATTGGTTACATGCTAGTTTTTTTTCTCGTACACCATGGTTTTTAATGTAAGTTATGGATATGGTAGAGAATTGATCTTCTTGCTTTATTATAACTCGAGCGTTTCAGTATATTTCATTCAGTTTTGTGTGTTCGCTGTAGAGTTTCCATCTTCTATGCAAGCTATTGGGTATTTTTTACAATTATAGGAATATTAGGATATATTACGTTTTTATCTGCAATGTTGAACACTATTTCAGGTACCATTTAGTTACATGTTGTATATTTTTAGTGTTTTATGTATCTTCTTATATCCTGGTACAATGTTTGACGTGAATATATAAAGATATAGAAGATTCGCTTTGGTACAAACTTGGTCTTGTAGTTAGCTTTTGTATGTTTATTGTAGGACCAAACTTCAATATTTAGGAGGAGTTAGAGGAGTCCCACAGGCAAAAGCTCGTTGCGCATGTGCCTATTTGTATAAGTAAACCGATTTAATGTGATGGATATCTTGGTGTATTACAATTTTTTATGTAAATTAGAGCAGAGTAGAGAATTACTTAGTTATTTTATTACTGTTTTATGATTTTTTTCCACGATAATCATAGGAATGTATGTTTAAGAGATGTAAATCAGTACTACATCAGTGTGGAATTTCGTCATTGAACCCTAGCAAGTGTGTAGTTTACCGTTTTAGAAGACGATTTACAGGATGGATGGGTACTGGTGTTGAGGCGGCCTAAACTCTTTGGTCATTTGGAGTTCGTCCAAGTTCAACTTGATCTTGTAAGTTATTGTGGATGTTGGTCTTAACTTTCGTGGGTTTGTTAGAGAGGTTATCCGACGAGCTGCTGATCGTTGTAGTGATTTACTTAGGTCGTCAGTGAACAGGAGCCCAGCTTTTTATGACCACACTCTTTGAGACTCATGTCAGGCCCATTCTTAACCACTGTACCTGTGTATAGATTCTTTGTTATGTCCATGATGTGACTTTGCTCGACGTTGTTCAGAGATGATGAACTAAACAGATGCGTGGTATGTCTGAGGAATTGTACCATGACTGGGTATTACCTTTAAATTTGTTGTATATTAGTGTTAGATAGCGGAGAAGTGACCTAGTAAAGCATTGTAGAGTTCATTGTTATGACACGAGTGAGCTTTGATTTTGTCCTACTAGAGGCATAGCATCAGTAAGGTCTAAGAATTTGTTATAGATTTGGACGGATACCGTAGTATTATTTTAATATGCATGAACTCAGTGTTTGTTTTGAATGTCAGATATTTTTCGCTATGACTGTTATGCTGTTATGATATTAGAATACGATCTTAGTCATGAACCAGACCACGTGAGATATTGTACTAAGATTTATCATCTGGATGCGGCAGGATACACCGTATATAATAGTTAATCATTGTCGGTTAGGGTAGAGTAGAGAATCTTATTTGATTAATTAATTAATTCAGGCTTTGTTATGAGATTACGTTCCAATCCAGAATATCTGACGTAATCGAACATTCACCAGATCCACTGTAACATTTTTCACTAACGGTTTGTGATGAAGACCGTAAACCTGACCCATCCTAAACTAATATAACCAAGGATTATATATTTTTCCCCGTTTACATACTTATGTCATGTATTTCTTCATTGATTTGGGCTTTATACATATCAAATCTATCCACTTGACTCTGTATTTTTTACCACTCTTTACCAGTTTATGTACTTACATATACATATATTTATAAATACATATAGAGTCCGAAACGATTATGTAAGCTTACCGCATATGTCAGCGATTGTTATGAGTGTTAAAGCGTTAGCCAGTTTTGTGTATGGTTTTACTGTTAGAATAAGATTTTTCGCTGTGATGTTGGATTTGCTGCTCCTTACATTTCGTCTATTATAACGAATATTGAATAAATCCACTCTAACATTTTACTACAGATCTGTGATGTAAGGTCCGCAGTCAACAAGATCAAGGATATAAATCATGCCCAAGGTACTCAATTAGCGAATTATATATCCATAATCGACAACATAGATACAATATCAAAGAATTCAAAAAGGGTTGCCATTCACCGCAAGAAACGCTAATACATAACCTAACCTATTCTAACCAATAGTTATGTAGCTTCTCTCAAGTTTGAAGCTTTTGTATGGTATTGATATGTATGAATCTCTCACTAGGGTTGTATATTCAACATGTCATTAGCAGTTTGAATACACTTCTCCAATTTTGATCCAGCAAATGTCCTTTTGCAGATGATTAGATTCCAGAATTTTTATCGGTATCTCCATTACTTGTTTGGATGAGACTCAGGCATGTAGGTTCCGAAAGAACAATTCGCTTCATTTGTTGCAAGGTTTTTCAATGTGGATCAGTTATACGCGATGTTAGATTCAAAGATCTGATTAATCTAACCCAACCTAACCAATCTTTATATATTTTTCATTGAACTTTGATGGTATTTATGGTATTTAGTCATTCTGTTATGCGATATACATATCAAATCACTCCACGTGGTTACATTTTACGTAGTTTTTTTTAATATCACACCATGTACACACATGAACACTTTTGTACGCGTTTACAGAGCGTTGGCAGCACTGTGCCGGCACAATGCATATATACAGGGTCGATTGCGGCACCTGTGCCGGTACAATGCATATATTCAGAGTAGTTGGCGGGACCTATGCCGGCACAACGCATATAATCCTGGTAGTTTGCGGCATCTGTGCTGGCACCATGTAGACACATACACACATTTGCAGTAATATACAGGCTCGTTTACCATCTGTATCATTTTACTTCTGATCTGTGATTTCTAATAAAACTTATTCCCGTTTATTTCGTTACAAAATAATTAATGCGGTTCAGTTTTTGCGAGATTTTTCCGTGCTTACGTGTGATATTCAGTCACTGATTTAGGATTGTACATATCAAGTATCTCCACTTGACTCTACGTTTTGATCTATCCCATGCAGTTTTCCATACACTCTTCCAACTTTGATTGAGTAAACACCTCCCATTTCAAACTTCGATTGTTTGAATGTTCAAGGTAGATCATATTATTTTTGATTTCACACAATTTTACATCACTTTTACATGTTATTCACACCCATCATAAGCTCCCCTAACCTTATGTATGGTATTCAGTCATTGATATATACAGAAGCCCTCCAGACGACTCTAAATATCACTTTACCATACAGTTTATTTATTTCGTTGTCACTTTCGACCCATATGAGTTAGCAGAAAGGCTTCATTTTTAAACCTGGATGAATTGAATGCTACAAGTAATTCAAATTTGAATCCAGTTTCATACAAACGGACAGATGGTCTCACACTATGTTTTTCTCATTTTACTTCAATATCTCCAACCTTGGACGACTTGTATCTCTGATTTACCTTCTCTTCCATATAATTTTCATATTCTTGACGATGACTTTGTTTCAAAATCTGATCGAACTCTGATTTATATCCTACCAATCTGTAATACATTTAGATCAACTCCTTTACCTCGAGATAGGTTTATGGCATCATTTCACGCCTTGAAACATATTCTTCAACTGAAATCGACAATTCCAGGTTACCTCCGACTGACACGATGTATGCAATTCATTGCTTAACCTCTGAGTTTTACGATAATATAAACATTTCATTGAGGATTTACATAGTTTTATTAGTATTTATTTGTATTATTTACAGGCTTTGCTGGCATCATCAATGACATCTACCTCATTTTTTGATTTGAAACAGCATAGTTCGTAAATCGAACCATAACCACCATCACTATATATCAGTTTTCTCTCAGAATTTTTCATATACTCAATCATATCTTTGATGCGAATACCGTAGGCTGTTCAGTTCCCGTGAGTCCACAAATGTATTGATTATTCTTATTGAACTTTAGATATTCGAAATTTCTCCAATTCAAAGTCATTCTGATCTTCATCATTGAGAAATTTTTGCATACGACCCAGATTTTCTTTTGGTCATAGGTACAATTTGTTTTCCACTACTTCAGCTTTATTACAGTCATTATGATGATTTTTAAAACTTGGATCATATCAATTTCGAGATTCAATTTCTTATTTCCCTTAAACTTTGTCAAATACGACTGTAACGCGTCGACATTAGTTACTCAAAGCCGACTTCCCATTTCCTTCATCCATATATGAATGATATCTCGCACTCTTTCGATTCTTGTTTTACCCATTCTGAGATAATTGTTATTTTCAACACTAGTCAATATTTGTTCGAAACGGCTCATATCATCTTCGGAGATTTCTTCTTTTAACACTTGTAAACAAATTTTTGAGACGTGAATATTTATTTTGTTTACTCTATGACGAAACGTGTGTCTCCGCTTGATCTCAACGTACCACGGACTCCATTCTCGGTATGCAGCTAGCTATTATAACTTGATTACTTGTTGTTTTTCGCACAATATTAGGCCTAACATTGCTTGCCTAGGTCATCAACTGTGTATGTATGTATGTGTATAGGGCTGTGTACGTATGCGAATGTATATGTTCAAGCGTATGTACATACGTGTTACACGAGTTAAAAAAAATATAACAAAAAATTTACCATTAAAAATTTCGATACAATTTAACAAAATCGAGGGATGACAGAGCCAACCAAGTCAGTCTATTGAAGTGATAACTCAGCTACTTAAGTAAGGTGTTATCCCCTGGAAATTTGAAATTGGATTAAAATTTTGAATTGTAAATTTATTGTTATATATTGTTTAACTCGTGTAACGCGTACATACGCTTGAACGTACACATGCATATACGTACACAGCCCTATACACATACATACATACACAGTTGATGACCTAGGCAAGCAATGTTAGACCTAATGTTTTGCGTCTCAAAAATTTGTTTACAAATGTTGGAACAAGGAATCTCCGAAGATTATATGAATCGGATCGAACAAATATTGACTAGTGTTGAAAATAACAGTTATCTCAGAAGGGGTTAAACAAGAATCAAAAGAGTAGGAGCTATCATTCATGTATGGATGAAGGAAAAAGGAAGTCGGCTTTGGGTAACTAATGTCGACACGTTACAGTCGTATGTAACAAAGTTCAAGGGAAATAAGAAAGCAAAACTCGAAATTGATATGATCCAAGTGGAAAATTCTCATCATGACTGTAATAAAGCCGAGGTAGTAGAAAACAAATTATATCTAGAAACAAAAGAAAATCTGGATTGTATGCAAAAACTTCTCAATGATGATGATCAGAATGACTTTGAATTGGAGAAGGCTCGAATAATTAGGCTTCAATAAGGAGAATCAATACAATTGGGGACTCACGGGAACGGAACAGCCTTCGGTATTCGCATCAAAGATATGATGGAGTATATGAAGAATTTTGAGAAGAAACGGGAATATAATGATGGGTATGTTTGGATGTACAAACCATGCTGTTTCAGATAAAAAAACGAGGTAGATGTCATTGATGATGCCAGCAAGGTCTGCAAATAACGCCAATAAATACAAATAAAACTATTTAAATCCTCAATTAAATGTTTATTTTATCCTAAAACTCAAAGGTTGAGCAATGAATTGCATACATCGTGTCAGTCGGAGGTAACCTCGAATTGTCGAAATCAGTGAAATAATATGTTTCAAGGCATGAGATGATGCCATAAACCTATCTCGCGGTAAATGATCTAGATGTGTTACAAATTGGTAGGGTATATATCAGAGTCCGAACAGATCTTGAAACAAAGTCATCGTCATGAATATGAAAATTATAGAAAAGAGAAGGCGAATCAGAGATGCAAGTCGTCAAAGTTTGTAGAGTCAAGGGGAGATATTAAAGTATAATGAAAAAACATAGTGTGACCACGTGTCCGTTTGTATAAAACTGGATCCAAATTTGAATTTCTTGCAGCATTCAATCCATTCAAGTATGAAAATGGGACCTCTCTGCTAACTAATATGGGTCGAGAGTGACAACTAAATAAATGACATTTATGTTAAAGTGATATTCAGAGTCGTCTGGAGGGCTTCATACGTATATATCAATGACTTAATACCATACAAGAGGTTAGGTTAGGTTCTGTTGGGTGAGAATAACATGTAAAAGTGATGTAGCATTGTTTCAAATCAAAAAGTAACACGACTTACCCGTAACATTCATACAATCAAAGTTTAAAATGGGGGGTGTTTACTCAATCAAGGCTGGAAGAGTGTATTGAAAACTGCAAGGGTTAGATCAAAATTTAGAGCCAAGTGGAGATATTTGATAAGTATAATCCTAAATCAGTGATTGAACATCACACGTAAGCACGAAAAAAATCTCGAACGATGACACATAATTCTTGGTTAGGTTAACCAGTGGAGCTACAACAAAAATATAGTGCCAAGTGGATAGATTTGATATGTATGAAGCATAGAGCAATGACTGAATATCATATGTAAGCACGAAACTTGAATAAAAAATCTATAATTATTGGTTAGGTTAGATTCGCATGACTAATTTTTTAACCTAACATGACGTAAGAACTGAACCACATTAAATATCTTGTGACAAAAAGAACGGGAATTAGTTTTATTATAAATCACAGATCAGAAGTGAACGAGCCTGTATATTACTGCAAATGAGTGTGTCTACATGGTGCCGGCACAGGTGCCGCCAACTACCCTGAATATATGCATTGTGCCGACACAGGTGCCGCCATCGACCCTGAATATATGCATTATGGCGGCACAGTGCCACCAACGCTCTGTAAATGCGTACAAAAAAGTTTATGTGAGTACATGGTGTGATTTAAAAAAAACTACGTAAAAGATAACCATGTAGAGTGATTTGATGTGTGTATCGCATAACAGAATGACTAAATACCATACATAACCATCAAAGTTCAATGAAAAATATATAAATATAGGTTAGGTTCGGTTAGATTGACCAGATCTTTGAATCTAACATCGCCATCTAACATCTAACATCTAACATCGCCACATTTAAAAACCTTGCAACAAATGAAGTGACCTTGTTCTTTTGGAACCGACATGGCGAATCTCATCCGAATATGTAATGGCAAAATCGATAAAAATTCTGGAATCTAATCATCTGCAAATGGATATTTGCTGGATCAAAATTGGAGAAATGTATTCAAACTGATATTGACATGTTAAATATACAACCTTAGTGGAGAGACTCATACATATCAATACCATACAAAAGTTTCAAACTTGAATGAAACCACATAACTATTGGTTAGAATAGGTTAGGTTAGATATTACCGTATCAGGCGGTGAATAGCAACCCTTTTTGCATTGATTGATATTTGATCTATATTGTCGAACATTGATATATATTTCGCTAAGTATGTACCTTGGACATGATTTATATCCTTGATCTTGTTGACTGCAGACCTTACATCACAGATAGGTAGTAAAATGTTAGAGGTGGTTTATTCAATATTCGTTATAATAAATGAAAATGTAGGAGCAGCAAATCCAACATTACAGCAAAAAATCTTATTCTAACAGTAAAACCATACAGAAAACTTGCTAACGCTTTAACACTCATAACAATCACTGACATATGCGGTAAGCTTACATAATCGTTTCGGACTCTATATGTATTTATAAATATATGTATATAAGTACATAAACTGGTAAAGAGTGGTAAAAAATACAGAGTCAAGTGGATAGATTTGATGTGTATAAAGCCCAAATCAATGAAGAAATACATGACATAAGTATGTAAGCGGGGAAAAATATATAATCCTTGGTTATATTAGTTTAGGATGGGTCAGGTTTACGGTCTTCATCACAAACCGTTAGTGAAAAATGTTACAGTGGATCTGGTGAATGTTCGATTACGTCAGATATTCTGGATTGGAACGTAATCTCATAACAAAGCCTGAATTAATCAATATCTTCTAAGTGTATAAACTGCAAACGGATCACAAAACATTGATAAAAGTAAGACATGCGGGAATAAGCATCTAGTAAAGACATGCGAGTGGATAACATAATTGAGATTTACATTAAATTAAGGAAAAATTTCAACACCAACACTCTACACAAATCCGGTAGATTAGTTCTCCAAGACGACATGGAACCGGACCCAAATCCAATGTCGGAAGGTAAAACATACCAACTTTTGGATCATTACATCCAACTAAGCCTATTTTATACCCAACAATCCATGGAATTAGGCAAATTTAAACCTAATACAGATATATTCCTATGATAATCAATCAAAACATACAACAACAACTATAAAATAGGTATATAAGATTCTCTATCCTACCCCAACCGACAATGATTAACTATTATATACGGTGTATCCTACCGCACCCAAATGATAAATCCTACTCCAATAACCCACGTGATCTGGTTTATGACTAAGATCGTACACTAATAACATAACAGCATAACAGTCATACCGAAAAATATCTGACATTCAAAACAAACACTGAGTTCATGCATATTAAAATAATACTACGGTATCTGTCCAAATCTATGAGAAATTCTTAGACCTAACTGATGCTATGCCTCTAGTAGGACAAAATCAAAGCCCACTGTGTCATAACAACGAACTCTACAATGCTTTACTAGGTCACTTTTCAGCAATCTACCAATGATATACAACAAATTTAGAGGTAATACCCAGTCATGGTACAATTCCTCAGACAAACCACGCACCTGCTTAGTCCATCATCTCTGAACAACGTCGAGCAGTCACGTCCTGGACATAACCAAGAATCTATACACAGGTACAGTGGTTAAGAATGGGCCTGACATGAGTCTCAAAGAGTGTGGTCATAAAAAGCTGGGCTTCTGTTCACTGACGACCTAAGTAAATCTCTACAACGATCAGCAGCTTGTCGGATAACCTCTCTAATAAACTCATGGAAGTCAAGACCGACATCCACATTAACTTACAAATTCACGTTGAGCTTGGACGAACTTCAAATGACCACAGAAGAGTTTAAGCCGCCTTTACACCAGGACCCATCCATCAAGTATATCGTCTTCTAAAACGTTAAACTACCCACTTGCTAGGGTTCAATGACGAAATTCCACACAGATGCAGTACGGATTTACACCTCTTAAACATACATTATTATGATTATCGTGGAACGAATCATACAACAAAAAAATAAAATAACTAGGTAATTCTCTACTCTGCTCCAATTCACATTAAAAATTGTAATACACTGGGATATCCATCATAGTAAGTCAGTCTACTTATACGAATAGGCACATGCGCAACGAGCTTTTGCCTGTGGGAGTCCTCTAACTCCTCCTAAATATTGAAGTATGGTCCTACAATTAACATACAATAAGCTAACTACAAGACCAAGTTTGTAACAAAACGAATCTTCTATATCTAAAATATTATCGTCAAAAATTGTACCAGGATGTAAGAAGATATATAAAACACTAAAAATATACAACATGTAACAAAATTACACTGAAATAATGTTCAACATCGCAGATACAAATGTAATATATCCTAATATTCATATAATTGTATAAAATACCCAATACCTTGCATCGAAGATGGAAACTCAACATTGAGCATACAAAACTGAATGACAGATACCAAAACGCTCGAATTTTAATAAAGCAAGAAGATCAATTCTCTACCATACCCAAAACATACATTAAAAACCATAGTGTACGGGAAAAAAAATTAGCATGTAACCAGCCAAACAACTAACGTGAATAAGTTGCCAAGACATGTGACTGATTTACATAACTGAAACACATAGTAAATGATGTGGAATACTTCTACACGAACACGGTATAGTATATACAAATCTGATGAAAATATTCTCCAACTCGGTCCAATACAGGGTTACAACCAATATTCTTTAACTAAAGTAACCACAGCTGAAGCGTAACAGAATGTCAAATATATGAATCCAAAACCGCAATGATGCAATAACCGACCAATTATGCCTGAAATATTGTGCTACACGGAAGATGTAAACCTAAAATATCCTACAAATTCCTATAACTGTAAGAGATAACTATTCAAAATTCCGAAAACAATCCAAATTCAACATAAATCAACCGATCATTACTAAGTTAACATAAAACAATAAATCCGTATCGTTCAGCTACTCTCGCATTGGAACACAGCGTCAATATAACACCGACATATCTGGTTCAAACCTGGATAATGCGTAGTGGGGTAGATGGATTCTCGTAACGAAACTGCTGCATCAACCCAAATACAAACTTCAACTCGCCAACTACCAGATTAATAAACCATACTATTCCTATAGAAATTATATACATATAAAATAAACGACTGAAATATAAACAGAACATTGCCTCAATTCAATTTCAGGCTGGTATTAAGCAAAGCCGAACGCACACTAAGGTCGAGTTATAAAACA
>SDVV010040363.1:0-10540 GCA_016164225.1 Gammarus roeselii | reverse complement strand
AGATATATATATATATATAGATATATAATGTATATATATATGTATGTGTTGTGTACTTTTGTTTAAGTTTGTTATAATCAGGTATAGTACAGATATACAGATACAGACACTAGGCCGCATCCCCCAGAAAGGGGGGTGGCCGACGCCAAGGCGCACCTCACACCCTCATACGCTCACACTCACATAACTCAGCCTTTTTGTACTCAAGGGTCCGGCCGGTACCCCCTCAACATACACTCTGGGTCACGAATGCAGTCCGAGGATCCGTCGTCAGCAGCAGGGCCCGACAGTTTTCACTGGTTTACCCCCGCCGCGTCATGATGGCCGGGCCCCTAACCCACAACCACCCCAACAGCGTCAAAATCAACCATTCACAACCACTCTCCACTCATGCCTGCTCATTGCACGCTCTCTCGCCACCTCCACATTCATGTCTCTCCTTCCCAACGCCTGCTTCACACCATCCATCCACCCAAACTTCGGTCTACCTCTAGACCTGCGACCACTCGCCTCGGCATTCATCACCCCTTTCACCAATCTTCCTTCATCCATCCTCTCCATGTGCCCGAACCATCTCAGAACACGCGAATCCACTCGGTTCTCCAACTTCTTCACCATCCCTGTTCTGTTTCGAACCACGTCGTTGGTGATCCGGTCTCTCAGCAGTACTCCAGCCATGCTCCTCAAACATTTCATCTCGAATACATTCAACCTTCTTCTCTCCTCTGCTCTCACCCCCCATGCCTCGGCTCCGTAGAGCACAGTTGGGACAACAACGCCCTCATACAGCCCTCTCTTTGCTCCCATCCCCAACGTCCTACAGCTCATTACTCTTTAGTGCACCCAACACTTTACATCCCTCCTTCACTCGCGCTTTCACTTCAGTTTCCACTAGTTCAGTTATATCCACATGGGAGCCCAGATACTTAAAACACTGAACTTCCTCCATGAGCTCTCCATTTAGGGTGACACTAATTTTGCTCGTATCGACATTTCTCGAGCATCTCATTACTTTATTCTTACCCACGTTCACTCGAAGCCTCCTCTTCTCACATACTCAACCAAACTCAGACACTAGCCTACATAGCTTCTCCTCCGAATTCGCAACCAGGGCCGTATCATCAGCAAATAGCAACTGGATAATGAAGGGGTTAAACATAAAATGCATACTTAACACTGAATATACAATATACACACTTCATGAACGCTAGGAAATGATTGAATGATTGATAATCAGAATAATTCAATACTGGAATACAAAATTCGGATGAATATACTTCTGTTATGGAAGACGAAGCAAAATATTAGTATCATCAAAAATGGTACGGTAATTGTTAGAAATGTATAGACATACAGTCGTTTCCATCTAATTAGGTGGGTGGCTAAGTTAGGCTGAAACAGAGGGGAGAGGCGCCCAATCTCCCCGCCACAAGACCACCGTGTTCATGCCGAGGCTCGAACTCGCGACATGCAGCACCAGAGGTTGACAAAGCTGTCAGACACGCTAACCACTCGGCCGAGTGGTTATATCAAAATCGAGTTAACGTTTGTCAAAGTAGTAAGCTGCTTATTGTTCCTCGAAAAGACTGAGCTCGTATTTTAATTATACTTTCCCAAGTGTAGGGAAGAATCAGACGTATCCAAGGTCGCCCCGAGCGACCTATCCACCTATCGTCGGACGGAGACACTGCCGCGGATAAACTAGCTCAGACTTGCAGCCAAATATTGCAATCAACAAATTATACGGCTCCTCTCGACCGGAAAAGATCCTAAGAGAAAGTGAGCATATTTACTTCACTTCCACAAATGAAGAATTCTACAACAAACCTTTCTCCCTCCATGAACTACAATATGCTATCGACCACACTCGTGAAACCTCACCCGGGCCGGACCGAGTACACATCAACATGATCAAACACCTTCTTGACAACGCTGTCCAGCACTTACTAAATGTGTTCAATACGCTGTATTCAAATTCATTCTTTCCCAATCAATGGCGGGAATCCGTAATTATCCCGATACCCAAACCCGGAAAATGTCACAGCGACTCGCGTAACTATCGTCCCATTGCCCTAACTAGCGTCCTATGCAAGACTATGGAAAGAATTATAAATTCACGCCTTGTCGACTACCTTGAAATGCACGCAGACCTTAACAACATCCAGTGCGGTGGCCGTAAGCGCCACTCCACAACGGACCACCTCGTATGACTAGAATCAGACATTAGACAGGCCTTCGTTTGAATAGATCATGTGGTTTCTACATTTTTCGACGTGGAAAAAGCATACGACACTACGTGGAGATACGAGATCATTTAGGATCTCCACCGTAAAGGTTTGAGAGGTCGCCTACCACGTTTTATCCACCAATTTCTACAAAAGCGCACCGTCAGGGTAAAGGTTGGCGACACTCAGTCTCCATCATAGTCGCAAGAAATGGGCGTCCCCCAAAGAAACGGCCTCGGTGTTCTCTTTCTATCCTCAAAATCGATCAGTTAGTCGACATTCATCCCCGAGACGGAAGACTGCTCTCATCACTATACGTGGACGACCTACAAATGACCTACAGAGACACCCAACCGCATAACAATTCAACATGAACTCCAGAAGTGCCTAAACCCAGTCGGGAACTGGGCTTCCTTTAACGGATTTCGATTCTTGCTCCCCAAAACTACAAGCATGCACTCAACCCTTTTGCCCGGTTTACACCTGAAACCAGCCCTAACGCTACACGACACCTCTCTAGTATACGAAGAAACGATCAAATTCCTGGGTCTTGTGTGGTACCCTAAACTCACGTGGCGACCCCACATCGCAGCCCTGGCGACTCGCTGCAAAAGGTCGACGGGACTTGTCCAATCGGTAACGACTACGAAGCCGTTGTCTATGGTTCTGCAGCCAAAACTACTCGTGACCCTCTCGACCATCGCAAACAATGCTTTGCGTATCACAACCGGCGCGTTCCGTTTCACCCCAATCGAATCCCTTAACGTGCTCGCTAACGAACTTCCACTGCCTCTCCGGCGAGACAAACTTTCACTACAATACTATTTTAAGACTAAAAGTCCAATCAACAACCCAGCAGTCAGCCACATCACTAACATATCCGATAAGCGCCTTTTTGCGGATAAAAATAATATATGCCCACCGTTTTCCACGTGTGGACAACCTGCTGACCACGCTAAACATCAATCGTAAAGCTATTAAACCTTCATATTCCTACCGAACCCTTCAAATTAAGACACCAACATGGATGATCAACCCAACACCGGTCAAACCTAGACCTGCAAATGTACCCTAAAGCAACTACTCCAACCAACGCGTACCGGCAGGAGTTCTCAAGACTACTTGAAGAAGAATATTTAGAGCACCGCCACATATACACTGACGGCTCCAAAACCGCGGACGGACTGGGAGCCGCTGCTGTGTGCAGGGGCACCCCACTCTCGGCCACCCTCCCACAAGAGGCCTCCGTGTTCCCTGCGGAGCTTCACGCACTCAAACTAGCCATCTCTATTGCAAAAACACATCGCTTCCCCTAATGCGTCGTATTCTCAGACATTCTGAGTGTCCTCACCCAGCTTAAAACGCTGCACTACGAACATCCCGTTATACGTAAAATGCAGCACGTTCGCTTTGTGATGACCGAGACGGGTCAGGCAGTGGAATTCTGCTGGATCCCCGGGCACGCGGGAATAAGAGGAAACGAACTTCCGGACTCACTTGCTAAACTGGCGTCTACTCACGAAAAACAATTTTTCGCAATACATAACCGTGACTGGTTCCCTATCATCAACTCCCATATAACATCCCGATGGGATGAAATGTGGCTACAGAGTAGACAAAAAATGCTTGCAGTCAAACCCTCAGTCGGAGAATGGGAAACGAAGTTCACCAACAGGAAAGACCAAGTGTTCATCAACCGCTTCTGCATGGGACACACGTGGATAACTCACAACCACTTCATGGATGTCGACATTGGACCAAATGCGCCACCTTGCCCCCGTTGCCGCCAAGTGGTTATCAGCGTGAAACACTTACCGATGGATTGCAACGCACTCGCGGCAGCCCGACGAGCGTTCATAAATTCCCTGTGCAACCTACAAAGCATACTTACGGACCCAACCTACCGTAAAAAGCTTATCGCTTTCGGAAATCTCTTCTGACTATACGAAGCTGTCTAAACTTCGAACACCTGTGCGAGTGAGGTGGTCTCTCCACCCCATTACGCACTGATAACAACACATTTACGAAAATAAGCGTTAACTCTTTACTCTCTTGGACGCGCTACTTCGCTAATATGCTACAATTGAAATATGTACTTGATTTCATCTTGAAAAGACTAATATTTTCGCACGCGAGGCCGTGTGAACTTACCTGAATCAATGCCGGTCACGACCTACGGGGAAGCCTATTATGACTCACGTTGAGGCTCCGGTTGAAATGAGGCTCAAATCAAATTTAATTATTCTAAAACCATTGAAACATTTGAAACAGAAATAGACAAAACTCATGGCAATTGGCTGAGACAAATGTGATCGGTGGCCACATAGAAAACATATGTATCGTCAGAGTAAAAACGATGAGATAGTGTCTCAATGTGGAGAGTTATGGTGGTTTGTTTCGGACATGCTCAAGAATAGAATGCATTTTTGAGTTACTGGTATTATGTATTTAACTTGTGATTTTCGGCAAAGTTACGATTTTGAATTGATCGGTCAATAGATGTTCATTGAGCCTATTCATGAAGGACGTGTTGGATTCAAGATTCTTGAGGCTTGTTGGGAGGTTGTTCCAGGATTTTGGTCCGATGATTGAAAAACACGACTGGCAGTTTCTGTTATCCTGTGTTCAACGTGCAGAGTATCATTATTTCTTGTGAATCGATTGGTCTTTTCACCTCGAGAATATATGTGCCTTTGGCTGCCGGTGAATGTTTTTCTAGAAGATCGTTATGAATTCTGATCGACTCGTGTAGTGCCAGTTTGTTGTCGACCTTGAGCCACTGTAATTTTTCGAGGAGAGGACTTAGCTACGTGGTCTCGTTTTCTGTCGTTACCATCGCATGTTATTCTTGCCGCAAAGAGTTCAACGTTGCACTTTCTCTCCTTAAGTTTTGGTGCATTTCCCCCAAATTGAAAGACAGTAGTTAATGTGAGAAAATACTAAAGCGTTGACAATCGGTAATCTTGATTTGAAATCTTTTTTTTTTTTCCAGAGTTTAGGAACAAAAGTCTTCCATTCAGCTTGGAACACGGAGTAGTGACGTGGTGTTTGAAGCAAAGTTGTTAAGTGCATATATTTAACTTATGTCTTCCTCCTTTTGATCACTATCCCAACAGTCGTCATACACCAGTGCTAATAAGTCATCCTTTCCGGTGGGTAATACCAGTCAAGTGGCGTTCCCTGGTTCATACAACCTCTTAGAGACCCCTTCTGCTTTCTTCTTTCCATGATTGATGGTCTCGTGCGTGAGATCCCCTTCCCTTAGTGTAGACCTCATTCCTGGGATGCTCATTTCCTGTCTCTCCTATCTTTCCTCTCACCATGCTTGGGGGTCATTGCTCCCGACACCTCAAGGACGAGTGTAAAACCTAGTGACTCTGGAGCCGGGTAGGTTTAGTGAGTACGCTCCGTGCTGCCACCTGTGGAGTGATGGGACCATATGGCCTCAGCACCTTATGAGTTACTGGGCCTTCTCGGGCACCCGTGTCTATCTTTAACATTTGTACCATGAAGGAAATAGACTTCACGCAGTACTAAAACCAAGCAGTCTAATCTTGCCCTAAATTGGTCTGTAGCTTGATGCAGAAGCTTTTGGTTTAATGTCCGGCACCAGATGGGCACTGACTCTAGCGTGCTTGTGAGATCGTCAGTCTAATCTAATATATTCATCAACTATTAAGTAGCTTGTCTCGCTCACCAAGTGTTTGTATTCTCTCTACAGAGTGCTTTGTGTGTTGCTGATACTACTGGTACCAGCGACCTCATTCGGCGACTGCGAGCACTGTTCCTGGATGTGCTACGGACGGACTTCTTTGGGCACAAGTGGGAGGGCGACTACTCCCGCCTGCACGTCGCGCTGCAGGTAATCGCGCTGGTGCTGAGGCGCGTGGGAGGCGCTGATGAAGGGCTCGCGGCGTCTGTGGCCTTCGATAGACAGGCTAGTGGCGGTGACTGGGCGTGCGCTGCCGCCCTCACGTTGCTGCCGTTGGTGTTGCAGCTGCTTCTAGCTGCTGAGGACAAGACAACCAAAAACTGCTCAATTGAGCTTCTCAAGAACATCTTCACGCTCACCGACAAGTACGACCAGCCCGACAGGCGAGCACTGGCGGGGGCAGTGGAAGGCCTGGTGCAGCAACGGCTGTGCTGGCAGAGCGAACGCGTGTTTCAGTTGTTGATCGTCCTGAGCGCCCTACAGCCGCGCCTGGTGGCCGACTGCCTACCGGCCGTGCGCACCGCCGTCAGGCAGACAGAGGAGAAACGCGGCACTGGCGTTGACCAGAAACTTCGGCAGCAGTTCAAGAGCCTTGAACAGCGCATCGGGAACAAGATGATACCTACAACAGCCAGTGACAGAACTCCGCTCTCTACCATTCAATGAAAGAATGTACCGCGAAGGCTTGGCTATTAAATCTAATAGTTTTCAGCTCTAACTTTATAGTTGTCCTACATTGTGTACAATCTGTCCGGTTAGTGCTTGAACTGAGGCACCTTTGTTGTATTTGAGTAAAACTCGGCCTACGATTGACTTCGTTCAACCTGATTTCAACTAAGAGCATGCGTTGATATCTTGATGGCTTATCTAGTCGGCAACAGAATATTGGTCAATATGCACTTTTCTGCTATGAGTTTTCTTACATGAAATAAATTGTAAAGACACCGTTGCCAGACCTTGGGAGACTGCACCGCAAACGTTGATTTAGTCAAGGGATGAATAAACCTAGTATTCTCACGCTGTTGGAGGCCTACCTAAGTCGTTAAATTTTTTGTCTCTTCTTAATCCCGACTATATTTATGGGTAGACATTCGATGTGAAATGTAAACCAAATTTTATACCAAGATCTTTTCCGGCTCCATGTATAGCGACATGAAATGTCTCCTTCCTAACTGAGATCGTACATGTTTTTTTTCAATCATGCTTGTAGCTTTCATTTTGTCGAACGCGTTATTTGTTGAATGCTATGGTGCGAAGCATTTGTTACAGTATTTTTAGTTTCTAATGATATGTTTATTGCGGTACCTCGTGTACACATTGTAAAGATGTAAATAGTGCATTGATTACATCATATATTTCTAACCCTTGTAACTTATTTGTGCTCTGTGTTTATCCATTCAAAAAATTCTCTTCCGGCAAAAAAATCTAAAGTTTTTCAGCAAAAAAATAAACAATCTAATTAGCACTTGTCAAGAGAGGACGAGTTAATCTCATTTAATTGTCATTTATCATCATTGCATGTGATCTCATATATACTATTTCTCCGTTATCCGGGAAAACAAGATCAGTAACGACGTACATCGGATTAGAACGGGGATGATGAAGAAGATAAAGGACAGAGTAGATTCCCTGTGCTTGGATAGTAGGGCACATGGTGAGGATGGATGAAGGCGGTGGTGAGTGGACGTTGGCCTAGCGGTTGACCTAAGTTTGATTGGATGGATCGCTTGAAGCAGGTGTTAGGAAGGAAAGACACAAGTGTGGAGGTAGCGTGCCATGGATAATCGTGAGTGGAGAATGGCTGTGAATGGCTGAATCTTGACGCTACCTTGATGTGCTGTCGCGCTGAGAAACGCGATGGTCGTGGGCGGAGGAGGCCCTGTCACTATGAGAGTAGGGATACACCAGTTTCACTGGCGAGCCCTGCTGCTGTTACCGACTTTGGATCGCACTCCCGACCCAGAGTGTGATGCAGGGTCTCCCTGCTGGCTGGCGCTAAATGGACTAATAGTTTGAGTGTGATTACAAGAGGAGTGTCAGGTGCGACTTGCCGTCGTCCTCGCCCCTTCATGGGGGATTTGGCCTAGTGTCTGTATTACATCCTGTTTTACACTTATAGGAGGTACTTGTGGGCAACCTCAAGGAGATATTTAATCATATTGATGTCCACCCGGTTCGCCCAGGGGAAATTTCACGAGTATGGTTGGTATGCTTTAGTTAGTTGAAGTTGAGTCAATATTTTCGCTTTCACTTGGCGTCTTTTTTGTTGAAAAACATCTGTGTTATTTGTGTGCTCGGATATCTGGCTGAAAGTTCGCTCGAGTTTGTCTGCCATTCCGCATAGATTGGAAGAGTAGATGGTAGCTGCTTCTGGAAGCAAGTGGAAAAAACACTTGGGCCGTCCCAAGACGAGTCTGATTTTGTCCTCTTGGTTGAGGACTGTGTTCTGGTTGATAGTGTTGAGTGTTGAGTTTCTTCTTGAAGAATAATTTGCAGTATGAGGCGGATGACTTTTCTCTTCCACTTCGTAAAAGCCATAGGTGTAGCATTGCGCTCCTGATTTTTATTCGAATGAATCTTGATGAGGAAACATTACAGAGACGTATTTACAAGAGAATCTTGATAACATTCGTCGAAGGTAGTTTTCGACAGGTTAAGACCTTTGTGTTTTCCACTTTCTTCGTAAATTTGAATTTTCCAAATTCTTCGACTTTCGACGAGTTTTCCTGTTTGACCAAGAATGGCTACGTGGCGCCACTTAGTTCCAAAATGGCGGCCGGGCCCGCTCGGTCGGGAGTTGCCGGTCGATCCCCCTCCCCCCCTCACCTAAATAAGGGAGGCCTACCTCACCCTATCCTTCATTCACTACGCGGCGGCCCAACTGGGCAGTGGATTAGTGACCCACTGCCTCTACAGAGCCGCAGCTGGGGTCGGCAATTGCGGAGACGTACTAAATTGGCTGTCTCAGTGAGCCCTGCCTCGTCCCAGGATAACTTTGTCGACAGACATTCAATTATCAACACAAACGAAGTTCTCAACGGACATACATTTGTCAACAGACATCCATTTGTCTACAGACATACACTTGTTGACAGAAAAACATTTGTCGACCGACATGAATTTGTTGACATGCATAAAATGGTCGACAGACAAAATTGGTTGACAGACAAATTTGTCGACAGACAAAATTGGACGACAGACATCAATTTGTCGACAGATATCAATTTGTCGACAAACATAAATTGGTCTATTGACAGACATTAAATTGGTCCACAGGCATTAATTTGGCGACAGACAAACATATGTCGACCGACACAAATTTGTCAACCGACATAAATTTATCAACAGACATGAAATTATCCAACAGACATGAATTTGTCAACAGAAACAAATTAGTCAACAGATATAAATTTGTCGACGGACACAAATTTGTCGACGGACACAAATTTGTCGACGGACACAAATTTGTCGACGGACACAAATTTGTCGACGGACACAAATTTGTCAACAGACACAAATTAGTCGACTGACAAAAATTTGTCGACCGACACAAAAATTGTTGACACACATTTATCGACAGGCAGGGATTTGTCGACAGACAGCGATTTGTTGACAGACAGCAATTTGTCGACAGAAAGCAATTTGTCGACAGACAGCAATTTGTTGACAGACATCCATTTGTCTTCAGACATCAATTTGTTGACAGACATCGATTTGTTGACAGACATCAATTTGTTGACAGACATCGATTTGTCGACAGACATCGATTTGTTGACAGACATCGATTTGTCGACAGACATCGATTTGTCGACAAACATTGATTTGTCCACATACATTGATTTGTCGACAGTCATTGATTTGTTGACTGCTATCGATTTGTCGACAGTCATCGATTTGTCAACAGTCATAGATTTGTTGACAGTCATCAATTTGTCGACTGCCATCGATTTGTCGATTGACACAACTTTGTTGACAGACACAAATTTGATGAGACACCAATTTGTCTATAGACACAAGTTCTGTCAACAGACACAAGTTCTGTCAACAGACACAAGTTCTGTCGACTGACACAAATTTTGTTGAGACACAAATTTTGTTGACACAAATTTCTTTGACAGACACTAATTTTGTCAACAGACACTAATTTTGTCAACAGACACTAATTTTGTCGACAGACACTAATTTGTAACAAGAAGAAGTAAAGGAGCAATACTTGTTAATTCATATGACCATACCCTCTATGCTGGCACCATCAATGTTAGGTTTTGAAGTAAGCCCGTCTCGAACAGCCCTTCACACCTACATGCAGATAATTATAGGTCACATATGGCATTCCTCAGGGAACTGTTCAATTTTTGATTTTGAAATCCTGCTCAGAAACAGGAGCAAGATTTGACACCATCATTGTTTTTGTTTGAAGTAAGCTGTCCCCGTACAGCCCTTCACACCTGCAGGAGATTATTACGGGTCACGTATGACATCCTCCGGGACTATGTCACCGTTTGCAACGATAAATAGGGGTTATTGGTCAACACTTGATCCAAATTAGGTCATATGTACCTGACAATTACAAAAGACACCATCGGGGGTGAGCAATGAGTTT
>SDVV010040362.1:0-10540 GCA_016164225.1 Gammarus roeselii | reverse complement strand
ACATCCATTAGAGATACAGCAGGAACACAGCAAATACCACACAGCTGATGAGTATAAATTTCGTGACAAGAAACAACGGGCGATAGGTCAAAAGAACTTAAATATATTACTCAATTTGCAACAAAATGTAAATAACTGAGAAGTGTATTCTATTCAAGGGAAGATTTTGTCAGCAAATCCCTTTCAATCAACTTTGAATATCAAATAGGAGCAGGATATCCAGTCATACGGGAGACGGGCAACAATGAAAATTTGGATTTAGGCTCCATTTCACTCTCAATCTCGGAACAACGCTCCGTCTAATTCAGATAATGAAGAATGAATCAGTGCCGGTGACGAGGAGAATTCAGGAAGGGAACAGAGCAAATTATTTGATTAGACTTGACGACTAACCTTCAGTATCAAAGTACCTTCAATGACCTATCCCTAGCTCCCATCGATTCGTCCACAACAACCTGAACTTCGCCCTTATGAACTCGTCCGTAACAATCCGTCCCTTGCCTTAATAATTCACCCCCAATGACCAATTCATTGTCTCATCAACTTACTCCCCAAAGACCTGCCCCATGCATTGATCAACTCACCCCCTCGACTGGTCCCTTGCCCTCATCAACTCGCACCCAATGATAGGTCTCTTGCTGTCACCTACTCACCCCAGTGACCAGTTCATTATCTCGGAGACTGGCCCCATGCATTGACCAACTTACTCCTTTGACTTGTCCCTTGCCCTCATCAACTCGCATCTAATGATAGGTCCCTTGCTGTCACCTTCTCACCCCCAGTGACCTGTTCATTGTCTCCGTCGACTCACTCGTAATGGCCTGTCCCTATCCCATCCCCCCCCCCCATCGATTCACCCACAACGACTTGCCTGTCCCACGCCGCTGCCGACTCACCTTCAATAACCTGATCCTTGGCCCCGCCGACTCACTCCCAACGACTGTCCCTTGCCCTCATTGACTCCACCCTAGATTAGATTTTAGAGTGTCAAGACTCTCTTGTGCACGACTCACCCCTTATGACCTGTCTCTTGCCATCGTTGACTCGTACTCAACGACCAGTCCTTTGCCCTTAACAAATCACCCTAGCGAGCTGTCCCTTGCCCGTACAGACTCACCCACAACAACCTGTTCCTTGGCCACGCCGACTCATCTACAGCAACCTGTACCGTGCCCTCGTGGACACACCACAATGACCAGTCTCATGCCCCACCTCCCTGTCACTTGCCCTCGTCGATTAGACCATAGCCCCCTGTACCTTGATATCAACTGCAGTGTTCATGAAGGAGAAGGGAATGGGCGGCACATCTGGTTCCCACACTTCGCAGGGTCTATAGTCGATGGTGCTTTTAACAAGCCGTGGTGGAGTACCTGTTGTAGTAGAGCCGAGGAAAATTATTGAAAAACCTTTGGTCTCATTTTGAAAACTTTCCATTCAGTATGTGTTAAACTAATGTTACTTTGAAAATGGTTTGCTTGCATTATCGTGGCTATGTTATACAGGGTGACAGAAAAATAATTGTCAAAAGAAAACACAACTACAAAACTATTTGACATGGAAAGGTGAGACAAAACCTACATGAAAGAATTTGTCCGGAAGCTTGAAATGATTTATAAATAGTTGCATGAAAAGATGACCCTGCTGATGAAAACAGGGGTTAACCCGTTGAAAAAAAAAAGATGTGATTACTGCAGCAGAAACATCTTGGTAAATGAAAGAAATCCCTCCCCTGAGAACTGGCTCAAGGGCTTTGATAGTGTCAGGAATAGTTTGCAAATTTTGCAATTTGCTAGTGTTTTATCCATTGTTTTTCAATGAACGAGCTTTTTTTCTTCTATCAAAGCTCAAAAATGGTATGTTACTGCCTGCATTGGTAAATTAGGTAGCTAAATAACATTCATTATATCAAAAACTTGTAATATTTTGCTCCTTGGAAAGGAAAATAAATTATTACAGAAACTCAAATTAATGTAGCTACTAAAGACATCACACAACAAGCCTAAATTAGTAGCTGCCATCAAGCAGCAGTGATCAATTAATAATAAGTCAGTAAATAGTTACTAGCCACATGTTTCATCATTTACATGTAGCTAACATGTAATGTGTTGCCTGCAGCATGTGTTATGTTATTCAAGTGTAGTTTCTAAGTTCTTCCATCTAGTAATAAAAAGTTGATGCAGGGCGACTACTATCTGAACTTACCATACACCCCAGACTCCCTAGACTCCAGACTCATTAGACCCTACTCATCCTCATTTTCCAACTCATCTGAGCAATGTCGGGAATCTGAATGACATGGTGCACACTCACCAGTCGGATAGGTCATAGATATGCAAATCCCGTCAATGTTGATTTATCTGAATTGTTGTCATCAGAGTGATCAGAATCATCTCACTCAACGTGTTCAGAAATGTCAATGTCCGTGTCTGAAATCCTGGATGGTGGAGCAGGTCTCCCAACAGACGAAGACCCTGCATCTTTCGCCTGTGCTTCCGTAAGTCCTGATGCACCAGCACGAAAGGAATACTGCACTTTCAGTTTCACACGCCTATTTATTCAGATATGCACGCAGCTCGCTGCAAACATTACTTCATGAGTGATTCAGAGTGACATGACACAACACAACCACACTGTGCCATGCAGTGACGAACTTTTGGCACAATAACTTGGATCAAACGACAAGTTGAAACATAGCATAAACGTGTTTAAATCGCATTTGAAACGGACGAGACTGAACCCATTTGAATTTGGAGTTACTGACCGAGTCCAAACAAACACACGGCAACACGCATCAAAAGGTTAAGAAGGCATAATTTCGCACAAGTCACAATAACAGAGTACAAAGTAATCCATTGTTCATTGAATAAACGTGTTCCAAACGCGTTTGAAACGCATATCATCACACGAGATCATGATCTATACCTAAACAGAACAGGTTAATATAATATTTGGAGAGTGAATGCAACCCTGAAACAAGAAATTGAGCATGAACACCTTTCAAAATGCATTCATAGTTCTAAGATTATTTTGCTTCATACGGATACAGACACGAGGCCGAATCCCACAGAAAGAGGGGTGGCCGACGGCAAGGCGCAACTCACACCCTCATAGGCACACACTCGCACAACTTAGCCCTTTTGTGCTAAAGGGTCCGGCTGGTAACCCTGAAACACAAACTCTGGTCACGAGTGCGGTGAGAGGATCCGGCGCCAGCAGCAGGGCCCGACAGTTCTAGCTTGTTTATCCCCCCCCTCCCCCACCACCACCATCCCGACAACGTGGTGCCAAGGGCGGGGAAGCACATCAGAGCAGCGTCAAAAATTGACCATTTACAACCATTCTCCACTCACGCCTGATAACTGCACGCTTTCTCGCCACTTCCACATCCAAGCTTCTCCTTCCTAACGCCTGCTTCACACCATCCATCCATCCAAACAGTTTTACCTTTAGGCCTGCGACCACTCGCTTCCGCTTTTATCACCATTTTTACCAATCTCCCTTCATCCATGCTCACCATGTGCCCGAACTATCTCAGAACACGCGAATTCACTCCGTCCTTCAACTTCTTCATCATCCCCGTTCTGATTCGAACCACGTCGTCGGTGATCTGGTCTCTCAGCGTAACTCCAGCAATGCTCCTCAAACAATCTCGAAAACATTCAAGATTCTTCTCTCCTCTGCTCTTACCCCCCCCAAGTCTCAGCTCCGTATAGCACAGTGAGGACAACAACACCCTCTCTTTGCTTCCATCCCCAACGTCCTACAGCTCATTACACTCTTCAGTGCACCCATCACATTACACCCCTCCTTCACTCGCGCCTTCACTTCAGTTTTCACAAGTTCAGTCACCTTCACATGGAAGCCCAGTTACTTAAAACGCTAAACTTCCTCAAACAGCTCTCCACTTAGGAGGACACTAATTTGGCTGGAATCCACAGTCCTCGAGCATCTCATTACTTTACTTTTACCCAGATTCATTCGAAGCTTCCTCCTCACACACTCTACCAAACTCAGACACTGGCCTACATAGCTTCTCCTCTGAATCCGCCACCAGCGCCGTATCATCCGCAAATAGCAACTGGCTCAACTGCCAGCTCCGCTTATTCGCTTCCAATAGCTCCAAGCCACGACCCAACACACCCGCGTTCACCTCCCATACCATCCTTCCATAAAGAGGTTGAACAGCCATGGAGAAATCACGCAGTCTTGTCTCAGTCCCACTTTCACTGTGAATCACTCACCTCGCTTCACACTCTGACACATGCTCGGCTGTCAACATAGAAACTTTGAACCGCTTTCAACAGAAATCCACCCACTCCATACAAACGCAACACCCTCCACAGTGCTTCCCTGTCAATCCTGTCGTATGCCTCTTCCAGATCCATGAAGGCCCAGAACACATCCTTCTCCTTTGCAAGGTATTCCTCACAGACCCATCTGACTGCAGAAATCTGATAGGCACGCCCTCTACCACTCCTAAAGCCACACTGTTCCTTTCCAATCGCGCAGTCCGTACAGTCTCTAATTCGTTTGATCTGCACTCTCCCGTACAACTTTCCAACCACACATACCAGACTGATGCTTCTTGAGTTGTAGCATTCATTTTTAGCTCCTTTGCCCTTATATAGCGGAACAATGCAAGCACTGCGCCACTCACTCGGTACCACGCCCGCCTCAAAACACAACTCCAGTAGCCTCACCAATCATTCGACAATCGTTATTGAAACCTTTTTCAGGCACTCTGTCGCAACGCCATCCAAAACAGGGGCTTTCCCTGCTATCATCACCTCCACCACCTCCTGCACCTCTTTCCAGGTAATGTCCGCCACAAGTCTTTCTCCTAAAACTGGCATCCAAGCACCACCACCAACAGCCACAGTCAGCCTTTCTGTCATCCTCGACATTCAAACCCATCAAAATATTCGGCCAACCTCTTCCATACATCACCACTTTCCAACAACAACTGGCCGTTTCCATCTTTCACCACCTCCTCCTCCTCTTTTCCGGTCACCCTTTCTCACCCTCTCCAACTCTTCACAGAGCATCTTTTTGTTCTCAAATTCTGGCATAACTGTCTGCCCACTTGGCATTAACGTCCTTTTTAGCTCTCCTCACCACCCGCATCACTTCGTTTATCATCACAGACTTCTCCAGCAACCACTTCTCCAGCAACCACTTCTCCAGCAACCACTTCTCCAGCAACCACTCCTCAAACGCACCTCTTTTCTGTGCCACCGCCAGCTTAACCTCCTCGTTCCACCACTCGCAACCCTTCCTTCTGCACTCGCCCACACTGTGTGCACCACACACATTCTTCGCACATCTCAGCCGCGCATCTCTTAAGGTCTCCCATTCTTCCTCCTCAGCTCTACTTCTCATATTAAGTTCACTGACTTTCACTACTTCTCTTCGTCCTTCCACTCTCTTGATGCCCTTTCACCTCTGCTCCACTCTCTATCTACCTTCCACCAGCAGATGGTCAGACACTCCTCCACCCTCTCCTCTCAACACCCGCACATCCAACAGCCTCCTCACCACTCTCCTCGAAATCAGCACAAAATCCATCAGCGCTCTCTCCACCACTGCGCCACGGGCCATCCTTCCTCATGTTTACTTGTGGATATCTCGCTTCTTGAACAAAATGTTCCCGACCACCAACTCCTGCTCCATACATAGACCTATCAGGTTCACCCCACTGTCATTTCTACCGGGAACACCATACCTTCTTATCACATTCTCCACCACTACATCTCCAATTCTCGCATTAAGGTCACCCAGTACAACCACATTGAATTGACCTCCAAATTTTTTCAAGGCCCTCTGTTTGGCATGTCCCCTGAGAAATAAGACAGAGAGGAAAGGTCCGGGGATCTAGCTGACCACGGGAAGTCAGATGGGCGTGAAATGACGTTCTGCAATGTCTTAGCTCAGCCAAGCCTTTGCAGGCAAAGATATGTGTGAACTCGACCATCTTGTTGAAGCTAAGCATCACGATATATGTTGTGTTTCTTGAAAAATGATTTTTCACTGTTCTGAGAACTATTTCAGTCAATCTGTTCAACAATAAAAAGACACTACTCACTTGCAAGTTGCCCTTGCAACTCTGAACTAATCTGCTTTGGCACTCTAATCTAATCAGCCTCATCCTGAAAATTCACATTTTTCTAAAATTCTTATAAAAACAATCTTTTATAAAATAGTTCAGGTATCTAATATACAAAATAAAACCTCAAAACGTATACTCTCATCATAATTTTTTTTTGGTTCACCTTTCTCCATCGATTTGTTTTTGAGTCATGAGCGTTAACTTTAGACCATTATTTTCTGTATCACACTGTATGTAAGAAGAACAGGCATTCACGACCTCAAGGACAAGCTGCTACCCCTTCACCCAGACCTCCTAACATCTGTTAGCCGCATTCAGGTTCTCCAACATGAACAGGCCAATGCAGCAAAACAGCCGAATCCAGACAAAAGATGAGCGCAAAAAATTAAATGAAACTAGGTTTTTAAAACATTTCCATGGATGTATTTTGAGGCGCGATTACCATAAATGATGAGCCCCAAAAATTAAATGAAGCTAGCTTTTTAAAACATTTTTATGGATGTATTTCGAGGGGTTACTACCATAAGATATCTGCTAGGCTAGTCATAATTAGAATCAGTGCTATGGTGAAGCATTCACTCACTACCTTCAGAGCAATTGACAAGAATTTACCTGTCTTGAGGCGCGCCAGCTTGAAGTCGAGCCTGTCGAGAGTCTTGGCAAGCCCCACGGCGGGTGCGTCCCCGACACGCCCAGCAGGCCGAACGTCAAGGCCCAGGTGGATTTTGCCGCGCAAGAAGGTGCCAGCTGTAAAAAATTATGTGGTTGGGTAGGGATGTTTGAAGACACAACTTGGTTAGATTGTGAGAGCTCGTGCATCAAACAAATCAACACGAAAAAATTGTCAGTCAAAACATCAAGATTAATAACAGAACATTAGGCCTAAATGAGTGAAGGAACAATTGATGAGGTGTCCAAAGAATGATTAATACTGTAATATGCATTGCTTCATCAACGAAACAGACAGCTTACAGATGAGTAACCAAACAGCTTCTGACAGTATAGCTACTAACTTTCAACTTTGTGTCATGGGACTGTATGCAGTCTACCTAGTTTAGATACTTTCCCTGAACATAAATTACGAAAATTCATCATCTAAATCAATTTGGTCAAGCTATGTCACGTGTCAAAACAATTTGGTTCTTAAATGATGATTGCAGAGATTCCCAAAGCCAACGCAACTCACCGGTGATGACGACACCACCGCACTGGATGACTTCCCCATCAGCCAGCACCACGCCCTCCACACGCTTGCCTGGGGAGCAGAACAACACGACTAATTGTTAGCTATTAGAAGCATAATCAAGAACAGTTTGTTGGCAATTTTGCAACAAGTCAGGAGCCTGCATGCATTAAAGTCTTATCTAACTTTGCAATACACACATTAATTTGAAAACATTTTCACAAATTTCTGCTGCAAGGCCACAAGCCATTGAAAGCTATGTTGCTGCCATCTAAAACAGGTCAAGTGACCTTGATCAGACAATAGAAGTTTGCTGTGTATATCTTTCTGCCCGTTATATGTGGTTTGTGTAGCATGCACTTCGTCAGCATGGGTAACTACCAATTGAAGTTTTACAAGGTCTATTTCACTGCATGACAAGTGAAGCAGAAGGGATCATGTCACTTCCTTTTGATGCACTTTCACAATACGAAAACATCAGGAAAGAATGCAGAATGCGCCGCTTGCTATGGCTTACTACGTAGTTAGAGAGTAAAAAATAGTTTTAAGGGATGATGACGATGTCAGTATCAAAAACATTATTGATTATTAAAGTCAGTTTCCCTCAGCAATTATGTGCAAAACATATTGCTATTGTTTCTGAGACCACTCCCATGATTCAATTAATATGATAAGTCTTATAAATCAGGTATTTATATTGTAGTTTTACACCGTTTGATCTGCCTGCATGTATTCTACGGCACCACACACCAGACTGTTGGTTCTCCGTCACTAGGAGGTCCTCGACAGCCGCCTCTCGGACGGTGAGACGAGGCATGGCCAGCAGCTCCTCCTGAAGGTGGTGGCAGTACAGGTCACGGTCGATCTGGGCCCGGAGGCCCCACACTGCAGGACCTTTGGTTCGGTTTAGCACCTGACCAAGGAAATGATACGGATACAGACACTAGGCCGCATCCCCCAGAAAGGGGGGTGGCCGACAGCAAGGTGCACCTCACACCCTCATACGCTCACACTCACACAACTTAGCCCTTTTGTGCTCAAGGGTCCGGCCGGTACCCCTCAACATACACTCTGGGTCACAAGTGTAGTCTGAGAATCCATCGTCAGCAGCAGGGCCCGACAGCTTTCACTGGTTTACCCTCGCCGCGTCATAATGACCGGCCCCCCCCCCACGACCATCCCAACAGCAGGGTGCCAAAGGCGGAAAAGCACATCAGAGCAGCGTCAAAATCAACCATTCACAACCATTCTCCACTCACGCTTGTTCATTACACGCTCTCTCGCCACCTCCACATTCATGTCTCTCCTTCCCAACGCCTGCTTCACACCATCCATTAACCCAAACTCCGGTCTACCTCTAGGCCTGCGACCACTCGCTTCAGCATTCATCACCCATTTCACCAATCTGCCTTCATCCATCCTCTCCATGTGCCCGAACCATCTCAGAACACGCGAATCCACTCTGTCCTCCAACTTCTTCACCATCCCTGTTCTGTTTCGAAACACGTCGTTGGTGATCCGGTCTCTCAGCATTCCTCCAGCCATGCTCCTCAAACATTTCATCATTAGTATATTCAACTTTTTATCTTCTCTGCTCTCACCCTCCAAGCCTCAGCTCCGTAGAGCACAGTTGGGACAACAACACCCTCATACAGGGCCTCTCTTTGCTTCCATCCCCAACGTCCTACAGCTCATTACACTCCTTAGTGCACCCAACACTTTACATACCTCCTTCACTCGCGCCTTCATTTCAGTTTCCACTAGCTCAGTTATCTCCACATGGGAGCCCAGATACTTAAAACACTGAACTTCCTCCATGAGCTCTCCATTTAGGGTGACACTAATTTTGCTTGCATTGACATTCCTTGAGCATCTCATTACTTTACTCTTACCGACGTTCACTCAAAGCTTCCTCCTCTCCCACACTCTACCAAACTCAGACACTACCCTACATAGCTTCTCCTCCGAATCCGCTACCAGGGCCGTATCATCAGCAAATAGCAACTGGCTCAACTGCCAACT
Organism: Gammarus roeselii; assembly: GCA_016164225.1. Lineage (NCBI taxonomy): Eukaryota > Metazoa > Arthropoda > Malacostraca > Amphipoda > Gammaridae > Gammarus > Gammarus roeselii. The sequence goes on along the minus strand of SDVV010040362.1, from coordinate 1,229 downwards.
CCGCCCATTCGCTTCCAACAGTTCCAAGCCACGACCCAGCACAATCGCGTTCACCTCCCTGACCACACCATCCATATAGAGGTAAAACAGCCAGGGAGACATCACGCAGCCTTGTCTCAGTCCCACTTTCACTGTGAACCAATCACTCACCTTGCTCCCCACTCTGACACATGCTCGGCTGTCAGCATAGAAACTCTGCACCGCTTTCAACAGATATCCACCCACTCCATACAAACGCAATACCCTCCACAGCGCTTTCCTGTCAATCCGAATCCGCTGTTGTATGCCTGTTGTATGCCTTTTCCAGATCCATGAAGGCCCAGAACACATCCTTTCCTTTGACAAGGTACTTCTCACAGACCTGTCTCACTGCAGAAATCTGGTCGGTACACCCTTTACCATTCCTAAAGCCACACAGTTCCTCTCCAATTGCGCAGTCCGTACTGTCTCTAATCCTTTTGATCAGCACTCTCCCGTACAACTTACCAACCAACATAACAGACTGATACCTCTTGAGTTGCATCATTCATTTTCATCTCTTTTGACCCTTATATAGCGGAACAATGCAGGCACTGCGCCACTCACTCGGTACTACGCCTGCCACAAAACACAAGTTCAGTTACCTCACCAACCATTCGACAATCGTTACTCCACCCTTCTTCAGGCACTCGGTCGTAACGCCATCCACACCAGGGGCTTTCCCTGCGTTCATCACGTCCATCGCCTCAAGCACCTTTTCCCTGGTAATGTCCGCAACAAGTCTTTCTCCCAAAACTGGCATCCGAGCAGAACCACCCACAGCAACAATGTCAGCCTTTCTGTCATCCTCGACATTCAACAACTCGTCAAAATACTCGGCTCACCTCTTCCGTACATCACCATTTTCCAACAACAACTGACCGTTTTCATCTCTCACCACTTCCTCCATTCCGGTCTCTCCTTTTCTCACCCTCTTCACCTCTTTCCAGAACATCTTTTTGTTCTCCTCAAAATTCTGCACAACCGTCTGCCCCACCCTGTATTGACGTCCCTTTTGGCTCTCCTCACCACCTGCTTCACCTCGTTTCTCCTCTCTGTGTAGCTTTCATGAGCCACCTCTGACTTCACCTGCAACCACTCCTCAAACGCTTTTCTTTTCCGTGCCTCCGCCAGTTTGACCTCCTCGTTTCACCACACGCAGCCTTTCCTCCTGCACCCTCTCACACGGCGCGCACCATATATATACATTT
>SDVV010040361.1:0-10540 GCA_016164225.1 Gammarus roeselii | reverse complement strand
ACTTAATCATCACTATGTAAACTGAGATAGTATATTGTTGATCTATCACATCGTTAAAAGTGATAGATGAACAGTTCATCTAGATGAATTTATTAAAAGTAATCTCGATATTAACTCATTGACGACAACACGATAAACAACTCAAGACCAACCATACCCTTGGAAACTTTTGGATATATCTGAGTCTCAAAAAGAGAGCTCATTCACACGAGAGACAGTTGGTGACTGCGATGGAAACGTTTTCTGCCACGGGCACCCTCCGTCGGCTGTTCGGAAGACACAGTCAATCTGGCGCTGCCACTTGACAAAGATTCCTTAGCAGGCACCAGCTGTCTATCGTGAGAATGCGACGATGACGAGTACTAAGAAGTTCCTTAGCAGGCACCAGCTACCTATCGTGAGAATACGACGATGACGAGTACTAAGAAGTTCCTCAGCAGGCACCAGCTGTCTATCGTGCGAATACGATGATGACGAGTACTAAGAAGTTCCTTAGCAGGCACCAGCTGTCAATCGTGAGAATACGACGATGACGAGTACTAAGAAGTTCCTTAGCAGGCACCAGCTGTCAATCGTGAGAATACGACGATGACGAGTACTAAGAAGTTCCTTAGCAGGCACCAGCTGTCAATCGTGAGAATACGACGATGACGAGTACTAAGAAGTTCCTTAGCAGGCACCAGCTGTCAATCGTGAGAATACGACGATGACGAGTACTAAGAAGTTCCTTAGCAGGCACCAGCTGTCAATCGTGAGAATACGACGATGACGAGTACTAAGAAGTTCCTTAGCAGGCACCAGCTGTCAATCGTGAGAATACGACGATGACGAGTACTAAGAAGTTCCTTAGCAGGCACCAGCTGTCAATCGTGAGAATACGACGATGACGAGTACTAAGAAGTTCCTTAGCAGGCACCAGCTACCTATCGTGAGAATACGACAATGACGAGTACTAAGACGACTCATCTGAGGGAGAGGTTACTGAGACAACCCCCCATGCAGTGAGGGGATGGGGAGGGGGCTGATGACCCTCCTACACTCCCTCCCACATCCATCTACAGGGTCACCCCCGGCCCCCAGTACCCCGCAAGGCAATTAATGTAGGATCCACGGTTAGTTACCGTGGATCAGGTGAAGAGGAGACAATTGTGGTCGGGTGGTGAGGTGTAGGAAGAAGTCGGATGAGCAGGAGAGGAGGAAGGAAAGGGATGGAAGAAGGAGAGAAATGAGGAAGGGCTTGTGATAGATGGTAGGAAGGATTATGAAGTAGAAGAGGAACGATGGAGGGGAGCAAGAGAGGAGAGGACGTATGGTAGAAAGGGATGAGGTAAAAAAAGGGAAAGGGGATGGGAGGAGGGGAAGAAGGAGGGTGAGAATGGGTGTGGTGAGCAGTTATCGAAATGATGTGCCATCTGTCATTCTTTCACTGAAGTATTTAAAAAGTTGGTATTTTGGCATGTAAGAAAAATTAAAGAAATATTGGAATACACAGATAATGCCCACCATGTCTTAGTCAGCATGAGCTGTTCTGAACACATCGTTCGCTACTGAAATATATTTATTAATTTTTATCATCATCTAATAACTTAGGGTAGCAAATAAGTTGACCTTTACATCCCACTAATAAATTTATGTTGTTAATGACACTCTATTCTTTAATATTTAGGACACTCTCTATTCTCCAATGTTGAGGACACTCTCAATTCTTCAATATTGAGGTTACTCTCTATTCTTCAATGTAAAATACGCTCTCTATTCTTCAATGCTAAGGACACTCTCTATTCTTCAATGTTAAGGACACTTTCTATTCTTCAATGTTAAGGACGCTCTCTATTCTTCAATGCTAAGGACACTCTCTATTCTTCAATGTTAAGGACACTCTCTATTGTGCAATGTTAAGGACACTTTCTATTCTTCAATGGTAAGGACACTCTCTATTTTTCCATGTTAAGAAGACTGTATCCTCAATCTTGAGGACACTCTCTATTCTTCAATGTTAAGGACACTCTCTATTCTTCAATGTAGAGGACACTCTCTTTTCTTCAATGTTAAAGACAATCACTATTCTTCAATGTTAAGGACACTCTCTATTCTTCAATGTTAAAGACACTCCCTATTCTTCAATGCTAAGGACACTCTCTACTCTCCAATGTTGAGGACACTCTATTTTTCAATGTTGAGGGCACTCTCTTTTCATCAATGTTAATGACACTCTCTATTCTTCAATGTTAAGGACACTCTATATTCTTCAATGTTAAGGACACTCTCAATTCTTCAATGTTAAAGACACTTTCTATTCTTCAATGTTGAGGACACTCTTCTCCAATGTTAAAGACACTCTCTATTTTTCAATCTTGAGGACACTCTATATTCATCAATGTTAAGGACACTCTATTTTTCAATGTTGAGGACACTCTCTTTTCATCAATGTTATGGACACTCTCTATTCTTCCATGTTAAGGACACTCTCTATTCTTCCTTGTTAAGGACACTCGCTATTCTTCCATGTTAATGACACTCTCTATTCTTCAATGTTAAGGACACTCTCTATTCTTCAATATTAAGGACACTCTCTATTCTTCAATATTAAGGACACTCTATTCTTCCATGTTAAGGACACTCTCTATTCTTCCATGTTAAGGACACTATCTATTCTTCAATGTTAAGGACTTTCTCTATTCTTCAATGTTAAGGACACTCTCTTTTCTTCAATCTTGAGGTCACTCTCTATTCTTCAATGTTAAGGACACTCTATATTCTTCAATATTAAGGACACTCTCTATTCTTCAATATTAAGGACACTATTCTTCCATGTTAAGGACACTCTCTATTCTTCCATGTTAAGGACACTATATATTCTTCAATGTTAAGGACACTCTCTATTCTTCAATGATAAGGACACTCTCTATTCTTCAATCTTGAGGTCACTCTCTTTTCTTCAATGTTAAGGACACTCTCTATTCTTCAATGTTAAGGACACTCCCTATTCTTCAGTGTTGAGGACACTCTATTTTTCAATGTTAAGGACACTCTCTATTCTTTAATGTTCAACGTATTTGGACGAAATGCAATGCTACATTGAATTACAGATTTATATAAATATATTCAAAGTAGGTAAGACGACGACATTTATTTAATCGTGACAATATGCTGCTTACACTGAACTTAAATAAAAAAATCGAAATTTGGAAATGTCCAACATGTTGTTGTATATTAACTTTACTCACGAAATATTTGTCCCACGAATTACTGATGCTGAAAGTTATTACATAGTGAACATATCATGGTACATATGCGCTGGATAAAATTAACATTTCAATTGGCTATTTAGATGGGGCTGATGATTGAACAGGTTCCTAAAGTGATTGATGCACCTAAAGTGCATGATGGCAGTTGAACCAACCGCTCGTATCTCCCCCTCCCCCTGGTTGACTTCTTCAGTTGTCAGGGTGAACTATCCACTCACGACAAAGTTGCTTCTACTAATATTCCATTTCTCCTAGATATGAACCAATTATTTTGTTTCCTCCCCTTTCCGCTTCCGGATACGCCTCTTGTAATCTGTGAATATGTGTTTGCCACCGCCAAATGTTATTACAAATTTGTCGGATCACAAATGAACAACTTTGTTGATTGATGCAAGTAATCCTTCGTTAATTAACACTTGGTATGTTGAAATGTCGATCACTTTTGCTGACTCAGCATTTCTGTTAGCACGAAGCTGATCGATTCAGAACCCGTGGTGACATATCATAGTTACCCGTTGCTTGAGATGGGACTACAGAAAACTGTTTCAACCGTCAACTGAACAATTGCGAGCAGAGTTTCGGGAACCCCGGTAACAATATGTGGACGGTGTTTATAAAAAAAACAATGGAAATTATGTCGCAAAATGTTAATTACAATAAAAATGACAACTCAGATATATTACAGTACCAATTATTCAAATTAGGCTTTCAAAAGAAACAAAACTATTATCGGAATCAATAATTCAATTTGCGTTATTTAATAATAGTATGCCGCCAGAGGAATGAAATAGTGGGACGCCGCTGCAAAAATGTCGAGTGTTAAGCCATTGAGACCCGTAATTCTGCAATTATCATCAATCAATCAACCGTTGGAAATTCTTCAATCTCTATCAGTTCATCAAGCTTTATTAATTATTCAACCTTTGTCAAACTTTTACATCTCCATCCATTCTCCAATCGATATAATTTTTCAACCTTTTTTTATGAATTATTCAATCTTTATGAATTCATCAATCTCTATAAATTCTCCAACTATTATCGATTCTTCAATCATTACCATTTCTTCTACCTTTATCAATTCTTCGGCCTTCACATCGATTCTTCAGTCTTTTTGAATTCGTCAACCATTTTCAATCTCTATAAATTCTTTAATCATTATCAATTATTCGATCTCTATCAATTCTCGACCTTTACCAATTCTTCAATCTTTACGAATTCATAAATCTGGATCGATTTTTCAACCTGTATAAATTCATCAGCCTTTATCAATTCGTCAATCGTTATCAAGTTTCAACCTTTCTATCAGTTTCCAATCTTTATAAACTCGTCAACCTCAATCAATCCTTTTTCAACCAAAATAATTCTTAAACCTTTACCAATTCTTCATCCTTTATCAGTTCTTTAACCTTTACCAATTCTTCTCCGTCAATCAATTCTTCATTCATTAACAATTCGTCCACCTTAATCAATTCATCAACCTTTGCCAAATATTTTACCTTTATCAATTCATCAACCTTCACCGATTCTCCAGCCTTAAATCAATTTTTCAATCATAATCATAGAGGATCTCCAGGCATAATATAACTTATTTTATTTTATTTTACGCAATTGTTACGGTAGATGATTTTTGTTACGTCACAGATAATATATTTCCACATATTAAATCATAAATATAAAATGAATATTTTGTTTTCTCGCATGAAATTACATTAAAAATATATATTAAATATCTGTTATTTAATATACACATTACACTGCACGAATACGCTGAACAAAATATATGAGTCACATATGGCGGGTAACGTGCCACGCTGACGTGCGGTGGGCAACGTGTCATGCTGACGTGGGGCGGGCAACGTGTCATGCTGACGTGTGGTGGGAAACATGCCATGCTGCTGATGTGTCGCGGGCAACGTGCCATTGTGACGTGTGGCGGGCAACGTGCCATGCTGACGTGTGGCGGGCAACGTGCTACGCTGATGAAGTTTGGCGGGCAACGTGCCATGCTGCTGACGTGTGGTGATAACGTGCCATGCTGACGTGTGGCAGGCAACGTGCCATGCTGACATGTGGCGGGCAACGTGCTATGCTGCTGAAGTTTGTCGGGCAACGTGCCATGCTGCTGACGTGTGGTGATAACGTGCCATGCTGACGTGTGACAGGCAACGTGTCAAGCTGACGTGTGGCGGGAAACGTGCCATGCTGACGTGTGGCGAGCAACGTGTCATGCTGCTGAAGTGTGGCGGGCAACGTGCCATGCTGCTGAAGTGTGGCGGGCAACGTGCCATGCTGCTGACGTGTGGCGGGCAACGTGACATGCTGACGTGTGGCGGGAAACGTGCCATGCTAACGTGTGGCGGGAAAGGTGCCATGCTTACGTGTGGCGGGCAACGTGTCATGCTGACGTGTGGTAGGGAACGTGACATGCTGACGTGTGGGCGGGCAACGTGCCATGCTGACGTGTGGCGGGAAACGTGCCATGCTAACGTGTGGAGGGCAACGTACCATGCTGACGTGTGGCGGGCAACGTGCCATTCTGACGTGTGGCGGGAAACGTGCCATGCTGACGTGTGGTGGGAAACGTGCAATGCTGACGTGTGGCGGGCAACGTGCCATGCTGACGCGTGGTGGGCAACGTGTCATGCTGACGTGTGGCGGGAAACGTGCCATGCTGATGTGTGGCGGGTAACGTGCCATGCTGACGTGTGGCGGGAAACGTGCCATGCTGACGTGTGGTGGGCAACGTGCCATGCTGACGTGTGGCGGGCAACGTGCCATGCCGACGTGTGGCGGGCAACGTGCCATGCTGACGTGTGGCTGGCAACGTGCCATGCTGACATGTGGCGGGCAACGTGCCATGCTGACGTGTGGCGGGAAACGTGCCATGCTGACGTGTGGCGGGAAACGTGCCATGCTGACGTGTGGCGGGAAACGTGCCATGCTGACGTGTGGCGGGCAACGTGCCATGCTGACGTGTGGCGGGCAACGTGCCATGCTGACGTGTGGCGGGAAACGTGCCATGCTGACGTGTGGCGGGAAACGTGCCATGCTGACGTGTGGCGGGAAACGTGTCATGCTGACGTGTGGCGGGCAACGTGCCATGCTGACGTGTGGCGGGCAACGTGCCATGCTGACGTGTGGCGGGCAACGTGCCATGCTGACGTGTGGCGGGCAACGTGCGAGAGGAGGCGCAAAGTATTAGCATGCCTGCCAATCATCGACATGATGTGGACTACTCTGCTATGGCCCTGCCAATGCTACTATGTTAACCCCATCGGTGCTGTCCTTAGCACTGCAACCGACCTCAATCTTAAAGTATCTTGTCCAAGTCGCCCCCGGGAAACTCGGACAAACTGAGGAGAAATGTATCAAGTTACTGTTGGTAGTGGAGAAATGGCCGGTTCTTCCTACTGTGTAGGATGGGACGGAAATGAACCCATCCTCATATGTTGGCAATGCTAATTATTAGCCTCTAGATTTATGAACTTCGTCGTGTAGATAATTACCGAGTGAACAACATTAGGTGGATTTGTGGGTCTGTGTTACGGAGGGGCTGTTGGAGGTTCCTATGGGGACACATGGAGGGGATGTTAGAGGGGACACCTGGCCTTAGGCCTAATTATGAGTGATATTAGCAGCTGGTACTCATATCGGACTTCTCTCTCGAATTGAAACACTCTATTCGGATGTGTTTTATAATGGTTACATGAATGGAACAATTGTGTTACAGGGATATTATAAACACCGCGTATATTCGTGCGTAATCTTAAATAATCAAAGAAAGAGGCACCAAAACTCCCGAATCTATTAATCATAAGCAAATCAGTATTTTAATTATTAAACCAAATATTCCCATCATCTAGAAATGGGTTTTCAATACTTAAATTTGGCACATAAATGTATTATCAGGTATACTATTTGAATGGGGAAGCATCTCTTGTGACCGGCTGATTCGTACAGTGGGTGACAGCCTGTGCAAGTCTGACGCCCCTCTTCAGTAACGCATGTAGACTGGGTTAGAGTGAAGGAATCATCCACAAGGACTGCCAGCCTTAGCATGTATCAATATAATTACCTTCGACACACGACCGGCACTCGGTCTCGCCCCTTTGGGAGGTGATCGCGCTGCGCTACGAAGAGCTTGTCTACGGCGACAGCAGGCGCTACATGGAGTCCTACGGAAGAGCTTGTCTACGGCGACAGCAGGCGCTGCATGGATTTTTACGGGAGAGCTTGTCTACGGCGACAGCAGGCGCTGCATGGAGTTCTACGGAAGAGCTTGTCTACGGCGACGTCAGGCGCTGCATGGAGTTCTACGGAAGAGTTTGTCTACGGCGACGGCAGGCGCTGCATGGAGTTCTACGGAAGAGCTTGTCTACGGCGACGGCAGGCGCTGCATGGAGTTTTACTGAAGAACATGTCTACGGCGACGGCAGGCGCTGCATGGAGTTCTACGGAAGAGCTTGTCTGCGGCGATGATAAGGGCTGCAAGGGGTTCTACCAAAGAGCTTGTCCATGATGACGGCATGCGCTGCATGAGTTCTACGGGAGAGCTCGTCTTCGGCGACGGCAGACGCTGCAGGTAGTTCTACGGAAGAGCTTGTCTACGGTGACGGCAGGTGCTGCATGGAGTTCTCCTGAAGAACTTGTCTACGGCGACGGCAGGCGCTGCATGGAGTTCTACGGAAGAGCTCGTCTACGGCGACGGTAGGCGACTCGTGAAGTTCTACGGAAGAGCTTGTCTACGGCGACGGCAGGCTCTGCATGGAGTTCCACGGAAGAGTTTGTCTAAGGCGACGACAGGCGCTGCATGGAGTTCTACGGAAGAGCTTGTCTACGGCGACGGCTGGCGCTGCTTGGATTTCTATGGAAAAGTTTGTCTACGGCGACGGCAGGCGCTGCATGGCGTTCCACGGGAGAGCTTGTCTGCGGCGACGGCAGGCGCTGCATGGGAGTTCAACAGAAGAGCTTGTCTACAGCGACGACGGGCGCTTCATGGAATTCTACGGAAGAGCTTGTCTACGGCGACGGCAGGCGCTGCATGGAGTTCTACGGAATAGTTTGGCTACGGCGAAGGCAGGCGCTACATGGAGTTCTACGGAAGAGCTTGTCTGCGGCGACGGCAGGCGCTGCATGGGAGTTCTACGGGAGAGCTTGTCTACGGCGACGGCTGGCGCTGCATGGAGTGCTACGGAAGAGTTTTTCTACAGCGACGGTAGGCGTTGCATGGAGTTATACGGAAAAGTTTGTCTACGGTGACGGCAGGCGCTGCATGGAGTTATACGGAAGAGCTTGTCTACGGCGACGGCAGGGACTGCAAGGGGTTCTACCGAAGAGCTTGTCTAGGGCGACGGCAGGCGCTGCATGGAGTTCAGCGAAAGATGTCGTCTTCGGCGACGTCAGGCGCTGCAGGTAGTTCTACGGAAGAGCTTGTCTACGGCGACAGCAGGCGTTGCAAGAAGTTCTACGGAAGAGCTTGTCTGCGGCGACGGCAGTCGCAACTTGTCTATGGAGACGGCAAGCGCTGCATGGAGTTCTACGGAAGAGCTTGTCTACGGCGACGGCAGGCGCTGCACGGAGTTCTATGGAAGATCTTGTCTAAGGCGACGGCAGGTGCTGCATGGAGTTCTACGGAAGAGTTTGTATACGGCGACGGCAGGCGCTGGATGGAGTTATATGGAAGAACTTGTCTACGGCGACGGCAGACCCTGCATGGATTTCTACGGAAAAGTTTGTCTACGGGAACGGGAGGCGCTGCATGACGTTCCACGGAAGAGCTTGACTGCGGCGGCGGCAGGGGCTGCATGGGAGTTCTACGGAAGAACTTGTCTACGGCGACGGCAGGCGCTGCATGGTGTTCTACGGAAGAGCTTGTCCATGGTGACGGCAATCGCTGCATGGAGTTCTTCGGAAGAACTTGTCCACTGCGACGGCAGGCGCTTCATGAAGTTCTACGGAAGAGCTCGCCTACGGCAACGGCAGGCGCTGCATGAAGTTCTACGGAAGAGCTCGCCTACGGCAACGGCAGGCGCTGCATGAAGTTGGCTGTAGATATTTTAAAGGCTCCACTTATACACTATTTCTATTGTCCAAATAAATCAAACTCTATAAACATAAAAATATTGGTGGAATATTTTTATTTAAATCTGATTCAGCGTGACTGCGATACAGCGACTTGGCGTTTCTAGTTATCATGACGTCACACGTGTCAAAGTGTATTAGGCGATAAATAAAAGTATATCCTACACGAAGCGGACGTCTTCACAGACACAGGGCTTCGCTACCTTCTGCAATGCCCTCAGAATCGGGCAGAGTGTGAACTATATTAGTCCTCCTTACGCTCAGAATTGGCTCATCACCGTTCAATAGAGCCAAAGTCATGTCATCTTTCAATAGAGCCAAAGTGTAGAGGCTCATCACCGTTCAATAAAGCAAAGTCATATCACCGTTCGATAGAGCCAAAGTCAAGAGGCTCATCACCGTTCAATAAAGCAAAGTCATTTCACCGTTCATTAGAGCCAAAGTCAAGAGGCTCATCACCGTTCAATAAAGCAACGTTATATCACCGTTCAATAGAGCCAAAGTCAAGAGGCTCATCACCGTTCAATAGAGCCAAAGTCATATCATCTTTCAATAGAGACAAAGTGAAGAGGCTCATCACCGTTCAATAAAGCAAAGTCATATCACCGTTCGATAGAGCCAAAGTCAAGAGGCTCATCACCGTTCAATAAAGCAAAGTCATATCACCGTTCATTAGAGCCAAATTCATGAGGCTCATCACCGTTCAATAAAGCAAAGTCAAATCACCGTTCAATAGAGACAAATTCAAGAGGCTCATCACCGTTCAATAAAGCAAAGTCATATCACCGTTCAATAGAGACAAATTCAAGAGGCTCATCACCATTCAACAGAGTCAAAGTCATAAAGATAAAAGAAACTCATGAATATTACACCACAAATGAAGTCCGGTGGGTAGCAATCCGGTGATGACCATGAATAACAATCCGGTGATAACCATGGTTAACAATCCTGTGATGACCATGAATAACAATCCGGTGATAACCATGGTTAACAATCCTGTGATGACCATGAATAACAATTCGGTGATAACCATGGTTAACAATCCTGTGATGACCATGAATAACAATTCGGTGATAACCATGGTTAACAATCCTGTGATGACCATGAATAACAATTCGGTGATAACCATGGTTAACAATCCTGTGATGACCATGAATAACAATTCGGTGATAACCATGGTTAACAATCCTGTGATGACCATGAATAACAAT
>SDVV010040360.1:0-10540 GCA_016164225.1 Gammarus roeselii | reverse complement strand
GGAAGTCACCCCGTGTTTCTGACCGCGAGGAGTCACCCCGGTCGACGGTACTTAGAAATAACTCATAAAGTACACGGCTGAGAAACTTTGTTTTCACGGTGTGTATAGCTACTATAATGACCATGAAGCACCGTAAGTTTCAACATTCTATCATCAACAAAAAAAAAAACTCATTTACAAAAACCATGTGCAAGCTATTGCACCTCCTCCCCTGATTAAGGGGGGGGGGCAAGCTTCCAATAATTGGAACGCAAATCAAAAGTATGAGAGTATCAATGGGAAGAGCATGCCTATATTAGTATATATCAGTTGCTTAAAGTAGTAGTAGTTGCTTCTGTTTTCCAGAGGAGTCTTAGCAAAAATTTAATGCAGTCTCCACCATAGGGCCAGATTACACAATTGGGCACGGGGTTGAGAACATTATGTGCGTTTTCATTGCCGAATATCAAGAACCGAACCAGCCGTGCGCCTCAAAAACTGAGATCGGCATATTTAGACCCTTGCGTGCGCTCGCAGAGTATGTTTATAGAATTACGTGTGCTAATATCACAGACACCAACAAATATATACTAAACGGAAAGCTAGAGGTGCGAGCGCCGCATAATGAACTGACAAATTACATGTGTGTAGAGTTTGAAATGACCGCACATAGACGCAAGCGTCTTTCACCAACTAGGCGTCCTACAAAACAGAATGTAACATCTAGATGATACTCTTTCTTGTGGTAGTTATAAATTATAATTAACAATCATTGTCAGTTCTTATTAAAAATTGCCATTACTAACAACTCGAAATTTTGCACTTCCACTCCGCTGTCTGTTCCATGAATGTTGCAACTAACTTGTTTACATAACGTGTATGACGTCGGTGTTTGTTTTCATCTAATGTCAAAATGCAGTAATGTTAAATTGTCGTTCAAACCACGCAAGGCGTAATTAAACCACGCAAGGCGTAATTCAATATTACAGTTTAGCTATTGTTGCATTCATACAAATTGCTGATGCGCTTCATCTTGACTAATATTGCCCGTTGTATTGTGAATTGTCACTTTTTTATTCTCCCGCCAAAAAATGAGATATTGGTTTTTGTCAGTTTCCCTCAGTAATGGCTGACTGTTCGGTCAAAGAAATTAGTAGTTCTTCAATGATGGTGATGCGCAGTGGTCAGGAATCTCAGTGTCAGCTTGAATTATTATGCTATGGAAGAAAATGCGTGCATAAAATTTTAGCACAACAAATATTTTTGAAAATTTGTTTACGTGCGATGTATTGTCTTCGCATGCAATATTTTGAAAGGTGTCTTCACGTGCGCTTCATCTCAAGATTTCACGTGCGCATCGCATATTTCTTATCAATGTTTGCGTGCGCTGCCTGCCAAATAGTGCAAACTGGCCGTAGGGCAATTGAGGAGTGGCAGAGTAGGTGCAGCGTAGATTCCAAGTAGGATCAACGCCAATTCAGAGTAGGTTCAATGTAGATTCAGAGTAGGCTCAACATAGAATCAGAGTAGGTTCAACATAGATTCAGAGTAGGTTCAACATAGATTCAGAGTAGGTTCGACATAGATTCAGAGTAGGTTCAACATAGATTCTGAGTAGGTATAACAAAGATTCAGAGGTTTAACAAAGATTCAGAGTAGGTTTAACAAAGATTCAGAGTAGGTTTACGTAGATTCCAAGTAGGTTCAATGTAGATTCCAAGTAAGTTTAACGTAGTTATATCGAGTAGGTTTACCGTAGATACCAAGTAGGTTTAACGTAGCAGGAGCAGAAGCTGCTTCCCCGCTCTACCTGACGCCCAATGCAAAGTCGTTGCTTACCACCCTGCAGGGCCGGGGGCCCATACGGGCATCTAACTATTCATAACTAAATAACATACAAAAAGATAGATCCTGAAGAAAGGACGCAGATAAATAACAAGAGCCCACAAAATAAGAAAGTACTAAATTAAAGTGTAATGATCAATAAAATGAATAATCATCCATCCACCCCACTCAAGTTGCTCAAAATTAAATGTTTAGTGAAATATTATGTCTGTGACAGGTCTTTTTGATGCTCCTCTTTTGCTGCTGCAATGCTGGTCATACTCGACTGTCGAAGGGATTTTTTTCGCGATTTCCCTGCCGGAAACAAAATTTGAACTTGACATTAGTGGAAGTCATTTATTCGCATCCTGAAATAATTATTACCCTAAAGTATCAGTAGATGAGCATATATTATGAAAATATTATCTTTTTAATAATATGATATAACATGTAAGAAACTATTTCTTCAATTCTATAGGAAACTAATTGCATTAGCATGAATACAAGGCATGCTAGGTAAGGTATTGTTATCTTGATATGAAAATATGATAAAAAAGATTGTTTGTGGGTGTTAATTATGAATTAACACTTAGGTCTAGACTTGTCACCATGTCATGTGTTACAAACCTCGGGTCTTTATAGAATTAGTTATGCATCCTGAAATTAGCTGTGGTATTATTTTGGCTCATTTGCTTCCAGATTTCATTATATATGTGAAAAATTACATTTAATTACTTTTCATTGAAGATAAACAAAAATATTCATCAACAAAGCAGGAGCAGGAAATCACTCTGATCGTTTCTTCACTTAGGGTGATTCCGCATGTTGTATATTTTTAAATATCTACAAAACTTTAAATTCCTTCCCAAAATGATTTTAACGCAACAAACAACAATATTTCAAGTATCACCACCAAATTTGGCCTTAATCCAATGGGAACTCTAGCCAAAGCATCAAAGCTTGCTGAACATCAATTTTTCCAAACCAAAATTTTCAGGGACCTGAAAAAAACACTTTTGCTTTGTCAATTTTTTATAAATTCTGTGACCGTATCAAATTTTTACAAGTAGCTGATACTTACTAACAAAGACCTGCTCTTTCAAGTCCCGTAGTCAAATAGTCACATTTCCGACGTTTAAGTGCCCAAAAGGGGGTGTGGGGAGTGACATGATGCCGACCGCGGGGAATTACCCTGGTCGACGCTCATAATACATGGGAAGACATTTTTTGCATTGAAACCTTGTGATGCAGACATTTGGTGTTGAGGCTGGTGGTGTGTCACTGAAGTAATAATTCTTGAAGGCCTGGTTGTCACTTCTTTGGTCACGCAACAGTTAGTAGTGGACTTGTGGTATCACTGGATAGTGAACAACATGTAGAGATAAATTGGTAGTCTTGGCAACTTAGCTGCAAAAAGTGAAATCTGTTGCACTAGATGCTTGCAGACAAGCAATCCAATGTAGTAGAGAGAATTGGAGTGACAAATGTTTTCCTTCTAATTTTCAAAATCTTTCATAAACATTCTCTTTGGTAATTCAATTTTTTTGCACATGACCTAACAATAGTGTCATAACACTTGCAAGATACTTATTTTCAGGTAGATTCTACTAGTCATATCTCAAATTGCTACTAACAGGATCAAATTTAACAGATTGGTGAACAAACAAATCCAAGGTCCAGGTGTGCACAATCATCGTCACACGTCTGCAAATGCGACAACGCTATACGTCAACCTCTTAACTCCCTTTCTATATCCTATTCTGCACTTTTCGATTACCAGGAGCTAACACTACTTGATAAGTTGATATCACATGCCTTATTCACCTGCAACCACTTCCAGAGTGTTCTCCACTCATACACGATAGGCCATATTGCAATGCTTCTGGCAAATAAAAATCAACTTAGGTAAAATCCATGCGCAAATACGTATTTTTTGTACGTCTTCTCTCGCGTGACGCAACCGAATTGCGAGTGATTTAATCCAATAGATGGTGGAGTTCGAACAAGCATATTACCTACATTGAGCCAGCACAAATATCACGCTGCATTAAAGAAAAGAATGAACAAACGTTATTCACGAGTGACTTTGTTCAAATAATTTGAAAAGTATTTCTTATTACTAAAATACAACATAAATTCAGGCTACAATTGTTCGAGTGATGTACATGGTTCCTCATTAAATTTGCTAGTTTTATGAAACAAATGAGAACGTTCGTGTCTGTAACAATTCTATAATACACCTAAAGTTGAAGGTACAGCTTCATCGGGTAATGTATTATATGATATACATTAAATCAGGTTACAACTACATTGAGTAATGTATTTGGTTACGTATAGGACTTGCTAGTTTAATGCAGCAAATGAGTACGTTCATGTTCACGAAACAACTAAGGACATCTGTGAGACAGGTATTTTATGGCAATGTTATTTTTACACTCTCGTGCATTTGGTCCGGATGTATATACATTTTGACTTTTACGAAAGGTCCATCTAAACAGAAATGTCATGTTGTTATTTTTTACAATAAAATTATGCACAATAAATTTAAAATTACGTATAATGACTAGCTAAGACCATCATTTCAGCAAATAATATTTAACCTTAAGAAGTTCATCATAACTTGCAACTGTATAATGGAGACGGGGTTCGAACGATAGGGACACATCTTAAGAACACGATTCTTTCCGAAACATGTCCGGCGATTGAGCTATCAAAGTGGGTTTTAAGTAATGAATAAATTTGCATTGTTTCCTGATGACACACGGTGTAACGATCATATATTGAAATCTTTTGTATAATAATAGGTGTGAATTCTTTATTCGGATTTACAGCTTAATGCATCGGGTAGTTAAGAATAGGACGGTACGGGGGAGTCTGTGTGAGTAGGAGAGTCACTGCCATAGGAAATGACAAACAAATCTTCAAGTGAATAAATAATGCTCAGTCACTTTGAAGGAGTAAATAAAATATTTATAAGCTTTGGGTTTGATTTGACTAGATTTGGCGTCATTTCCACCGGAGCCTCGATGAACGTTGGGGGAGCGAACGCCAAAGATAAATTTTAAGTAGTCTGTGAATGCTTACAACTCAATTCAGTGTACATATCTATTGACGAAATTTTGTCCTTCAGCCTGTGCATTGGGTAAATAAAATGAAAGGAGCCTAATTATTGTATTATGAGGTATTTAACATAATTAGATTACCCATATCGCCGTCCTCATTTCCAGATATTGGTGAAAAAATAACGATTTTAGTAGAAGTTATTACAGTTATCCCGATCTATAGGTGCATTCGAGATGCACCACGTTTTCATATACGGTAGCTCCTATACTCATACAGAGGCTAGCGCACGCTGCCACAAGTTAATTTTTACTGTACAAAACACGTAACCATGGGTGCATTGGGAATTAAGTCAATGACCCTGGAGCAGCTGCTGTCGGGAGTGAAATCGTTTCGTAGTCTTGATACATCCAAAATTAACATGGATCAGAGCAGGGTGGGAGTATGAGAGCCCCAACTATTTGGGAGAGCTGAAACGCTACTATACCGTGCAGCGTCAATTCTACCGGGACCTCTTTTGTAGTGTACTTATTGGAGGAAACAAATAAGGAAATAATTTTTTTTTACAAATTCTCCCTGAGTGTTTAGTTTTTCCGTCATTCAATATCATAACAAATATACGTGCAATGACTTCTTGCTCCTGTGTACGGAATTTCGTGTAACAATGTTGATTATAAATAAATACGTTTACCAGAAAATTCTTACCAATACATTCAACTTACGCACCGTATAACCTAAGGGGAAACAAAGTAGGAATGAAATACGGGACATACAGTTATAAGTTGAGGTAAAGATGAACGCGACAAGATCATTTTACGTCCCTTTCCCACGTGAAACTGAATTTAAAAAATCATTGTTGGAGAAGTAAAATATATAGCCACATGTCGGCCAATATATTTTATGGCGTATCTCACCCCGACATCTACATACAAACAATTGGCCCACGATATGAAATGACAGATAGGAGTCAAGCAATATTTCCATTAATATAGGGATCTTCCTGCACCAGCAGTATACTGTCCCACCTATCTTTTATTGTGGACTATTCGCATCAATATCTATCACATACGGACTCCAGAAAGAAATTATTAGAGTTTATAATTAGCTCCAAGTGGCTAAAAGCAACATCATATGCTTCGAATATCAAACTATCACTCACTTCTTCATAGGACAGTAATCAACCTCTTGAAAATATCATTACCAGTCACTCTCATATTATTGATAGGGACTCGTAAATTTACACCACAGTGAGTTTCAGCAGACAAAGTAGTGGAAGGTTCTACAGAGCGACATTTTGAACATCTGCATGTTGTGCAGGAGTGGAATTTCCTGAGAAGCTGATTGCCAAGCGCGATGAATTTCAGAAATTGCTTAGATACATCAAAGTTATCACCCCGGTGTTTGCTATGAAGTGACTTATGTAGGAGAAGCTACCCACATAATCCAGCTGAGCCATTTAACATCAATATCAAGTGTTGCAGCATTGACCTCTCATATATTTAGCATAGTTTGACGAGCCTCCCCATATGGGGTCAGCTGGACTATACCGTCAGCATAATGTTATAGGAACTATTTATTCAACTTGATTTAAAATTCTATCTCGATAGTTAAATACCAGCATAGTCACTATACTATTTTGCAATTAATATTTACATCTGATCTAAATGTGTGACAAAAATGATAATTGAAGGTTACTGTGAACAGTGATCCGTTTTTGAGTTTACTTTTTACTTGTCCTCCTCTCCTGTCAATCATGTAGGTTCGCCAGACCTTGCTATTACTATAATAAAGACCATAGCAGCTACGTCTCCTCTGTTTCGTTGTTTTTTATCGGCATACTCTTTCCCTACTATCCTGTTTGTCGATCACATAGGTTCGCGCACCTTTCTGCTACAACAATAAAGTCCATTACGGCTACGGCTTCTCTATTTCGTTGTTATTATGGGCATGATGTTTGGTATAACCTAAAGTATAAACTACCAATTGTCTTTTATGGATATGGCGTATTTATGAATTAATTAGTTCATATACACATATTATTGAAGAAAAGAAATTGTGAATTATATCGAAGTTCTTCAAAACTTTTGACAAAGAGAGAATAATTGTAGATGAAATCTTATTGACTTATTTTATTTATTATCTCCTGAGGTGATGTGGACCATTTTCTTTGTGAGAACGAGTCAATGTTCTCTACAGGAAGATTTAACCGAGTTGCATTACGTTTCCGCAGTACATTCTTGTCAATATTTAGTAAAAGTTGCCAAAATGTATGCTCAAGACTGCGTTTCAGGGAACACGTTAGATTATCGAGAACACTACAACTCATGGAGAACTCCCCTTTCAAAAAAATCTGCTTCAACTTCAATAGTTGCACTCAATCCCTACTCTACTTAGCGGTTCGCTGTGAAATACATCGTGTGTCGATGACTGGAACTTTAGTGTACTCAAATTACTACAATAGAGACGTGTCTGTCTATGACTGAATAACAGGTTTTGAATGCCAGAGTCCCAGTAAACAAGTCAACGGATGCCAATAAGATTCCAGGAAAAGTAAGTATTCGTTCGTCAACCTAACTGACTTCGATGGAGATATCCGTGTGACGTTCTTGTTTCTACTTCATAAAAAAATGTCAGGCTCCCGACACATGATCGTTATTCATGAATATAAATAATATAATGCATTTGTATTGGAATTGGAGTTGATACGTCATGTGCTACTCCATGAAACCTATTACCTCGGGTCTTTTTATATCTAATTTTGTTCGCAGAGAGGAGACGGAATTTATAAGCATTTGTCCTTAAGATGTTCATCGTCAACCTCTAACAAACAAAGTATTCATAATTAGCTTTTGTGTTCATGATCCAAAATGGGTCAAACACCGACTGCAAGATACGAGCACTAACACCTCATATGAATTACCTTGTCTATGTAGCCGTTGGCTTAGGCAGTTGAAGCATATGTGTGGAAATGTAAACACTTGGTGCGTACATATTAGTAATGTGTAAATATCACAACGTTTATATGGTAGCAAGTTTTGTTTCGGCTGGTTTTACTGTATTCATTTCAGAGTGTCATGTTTAATTATGACAGGGCGTGTTTTATTGTAACAGGTTTACCCAGAGTGTTCTGTAGAGTAATACTCCAAGTAGAGGTTAATCAGATACATTTATTGACGTTTCCATACCTATGAGCACCACTTCTATAGAATTACTCAATTTGTGCCGGCCATCCAATGCTGCTGGTATAAATGCAATACGCTTCATGATGGTTGAGCGCATTTCTTATGTTCTCTGCGCGTCGTTAGTTCCTACATTTATTGCTCGGAAACATTGCGTTAAATTACTTGCTTCTCTTAGTGATCTACTTATCCACAATTTTGAGCATGGAAACTTGAACGGATGACCCTAAAATGATCGTTGTGTGGCTCAATCCGGGTACGATGCGTTGCTGGTACTTGAGCCTTGCTTACTATAGGCTATGAATTTGTGCCCCAAAGAACAATGAGGTTGTGACGTTAGGGTTTCGTTGAACTGGAAACAACTGGGAACTTGGGGAAACGAAATACAAATCAGCAACATCCATTACCTAAACATTGCATCATACCAACATTTGAAATAACACTGATAAGCATCGACATTCAACTAATGCTAAGGGGCTTGTTGACATAGCACTTTCCATAGTTAACACAATGATGTAATATGAGCAGAAGCGGATATAAATGAATTAAATCAGGGTTAACTAATAAATAATATTTTTTTCAAACGGACGGTTGCAGAACGACTGAATAAAAAAATTCAGACAAAAATGGCGGCTGGATTTTAGAGAGCAAGCCAAAATAATCCCTTCAAACACCGATTCCAACAATTCTGAAGTACAATCCAAAACGCACCGATCAGCACTTCCTTATTTGACGAAGGTTATGCCCGGTCGTAGGGCACGCTTGTTCAACAAACTGACAAAAGAGGTATGATTGACAGGAAATTGAATATTTCTCGGTTAGTCTAGGCATATAATTAATTTTCAGTCAGTGGATTTCTCCGAGATAACTGGATAAGTAAAAATTTATAATCAGCCTACATGATTTCAGGCATAGTGTGAGGTAAGTGTTATGTTCGTGCACGATACAACAAAGTTCAGCTGTTCACGCATGCACTCGAACCTTAACTAGATTTTTTTTCAACTATATACAACTTTTTGAATTATCTTGTTTAATTACATGCCACTCAATAATTATTTTTTGCAGCTTGTATTAATAAACGTAATTTTATCCTCATTGCAGTGGTAGAATTACTATGAAACACACTGCCCACGCTTAGTTCCAGCGATCACAATATTAAATGTGTCAAACACCGGCCACCAACGGTTGGTTTGCAGCTAAACCCCGCAAAGTATCAGCACTAACCTCCTCAATGAATCACATTGTGTAAATGGCCGTTGGTTTATTCTGTTAATGTGTATGTATGTAAATTTGAATTCCTAAGTGGGTCTATCTTAAGTAATGTTTGATCATCACAACGGGGCTCGCTTGAAGTTATTTCAGAGGCTTTTTAATTATGATTTTTTTTTGTCATATCGTAACTGGTTTTAATAGAATTTTCTGTAGGGTTACTCTCCAGGTAGAGGTGGAACTATTAATTTGATTTCATTCAAGTTTCCATGCCTTTACCTCCCTTCTTCTAAAGATTGACTCAGTTTGTGCTGGTCTTCCTATGCTACTGGTATATTTACTTTGCACTTCATGGAGGTTGAGCGTCTGTTTTTAGTTGCCTGCGCATATTTAGGTCGCCATGTATTGCTTGAAGACATCACGTTATTTGCCTTGACTCTAGTACATGGGATGACCATGTAAATTTGTCGTCGCCAAGGTCAATTTGGACGCATACGTCATGGCTACTCTGAGTTTTATAACTATTTCACTTGTACGCCCAATGACATTGTGTCTATCACTTTGAACTAAACCAAACATGGAACTTATAGTAAAAAACAATAATAAGCGACATATGTGCACCTAATAAACGCCTCATGCCAACGTTTCAGATAACACTGGTATGCATTGCCTATTCTACTAAGGCGGTGTTGCAATATTCATATTATCAATATTGGAATAGACTTAGCGGAGACTCGAGTTTTTGCCCAGCAATCTCGAGTTCTGCCCAGCAATCTCGAGTTCTTGCCCAGCAATCTCAAGTTTCTGCACAGCAATCTCAAGTTTCTGCCCAGAACTTTGAATATCGAAGAGGATTCGTAGATAATTAGTTCTTATATTTCTGGAGACCACTTTTAATATCGAAGAGGATTCGAAGATATTTGAAGGAATGAAAGAAAAAAAGAAAAATCTTTATTCATACACAAACGGTATGTTATTAGGTTTTGCGTATTAAATCTATACATAAATGTACACAAATCGAAAATAATGGTAAGCCAAGACAATGGGATAAGATTGAGTGGCCCTACTGATTTCATTCAATAGGGTAACGTGCATCTTACATCCATAGGTGAACGAACATAAGTGCGAAACTGTCCGGAACATGTAACAACTAAATAAATACTAATAGAGGTTTAAAGTACACAATGAATCGGCTCTATATTCAAATAACACATAATATTGAGATCAGAAAAAGAAAATTGTAATTAACAATTAGTAACAGTTCCTTATTCTGATTATCCGCCATATAT